>JAGVSP010002372.1:0-67347 GCA_022494985.1 Micrasema minimum | reverse complement strand
ACCCTTTAAAAAAAAATTTGGAAAAAAAATTAAAAAAACCAAAAATTTTAAAATTTTAAAAAAAAAAATTTTTTTTTGGGAAAATTTTGGGGCCCCAAAAAGAAAAAAAAAAACCCCAAAAAAATAAAAAAAAAAAAATTTTTTTTTTTTTGGGAAATTTTAAAAAAAATTTTTTTAAATAAAAAAAAAAAAAAAAAAAAAAGGGGGTTTTTGGGGAATTTTTAAATTTAAACCCAAAAAAAACCAAAATTTTTTGGGGGTTTTTTTTTGGGGGGGGGGGGAAAACCCTTTTTTTTTTTTTTTTTGGGGGGGGGGGGGGGGGGGAAAAAAGGGGGGGGTTTTTAAAAAAGGGGGGGGGGGGGGTTTTTTTTTTGGGGGGGTTTTTGGGGGGGTTTTTTTTTGGGGTTTTTTTTTTTTTTTGGGGTTTTGGGAAAAAACCCCCCCAAAAAAATTTTTCCCCAAAAAAAAAAAATTAAAAATTTAAAAAAAATAAAAAAAAATTTTGGCCAAAAAAAAAAAATTTTTTCCCCAAAAAAACCCCCCCAAGGGCCCCTTTAAAAAAACCCAAAAAAAATTTTTTGTTTAAAAAAATAAAAAAAAGGGCCCCAAAAAAAAAAAAAAAAAAAAAACCCCCTTTTTTTAAAAAAAAACCCCCCCCCCCCCCCAAAAAAACAAAAAAACCCCCCCCCCCAAAAAAAAAAAAAACGTCCCCTTTTTTAAAAAGGGGTTTTTTTTTTAAAAAAAAATTTTTTAAAATTTTTTTAAAAAAAAAGGGGGAAAAAAAAATTTAAAAAAAAAAACCCCCAAATTCCCCAAAACCCCCAAAACCCCAAAAAACACGGGCCCCCCCCCCCCCCCCCCCCAAAAAAACCCCTTTTCCCCCCCAACCCCCCCCCAAAACCCCCCCAAAAAAACCAGGCCAAAAACCCCCCCTTAGGCCCCCCCGGGGCCCGGCCCCCCCCGGGAAAAAAAATTTTGCCCCCCCCAAAAAAAAGGGGAAAAAAAAAACCCTTTTTTTTTTAAAAAAAAAAAACCCCAAAAAAAAAAATTTTAAAAAAAAAAAACCCCCCCCCCCCCCAAAAAAAAAAAACCCCCCAAAACCGGGGGACCCCCCCCCCCAAAAAACCAAAAAAAAACCCCCCCCAAAAACCCCCCCCCCCCCCCCCTTTTTTCCCCCCCCCCCAAAACCCCCCCTTTTTTAAAAAAAAATTAAAAAACCCCTTTTCCCCCCCAAACCCAAACCTTTCCCCCCCCCCCTTCCCCCCCCCCAAAAAAAAACCCCCCGGGTTTTCCCCCCAAAAAAAAAAAATTTTCCCAAAAAAATTTTTTTTTTTTTCCCCCCCCCAAAAAAAAATTTTTTTAAAAAAAAAAAAAAAACCCCCAAAAAAAATTTTCCCCCCAAAAAATTTTTGCCCCCCCCCCGGGGGGGGGGCCCCCCCCCCCCTTTTTTTTTAAAAAAAAAACCCCGGAAAAAAAAACCCCCCAAAAATTTTTTTCCCCCCCGGGGAAAAACCAAAAAAAAAAAAAAATTTTTTTTTTTCCCCCCCCCGCCCCAAAAAACCCCCCCTTTAAAAAAAATTTGGTTTTTTTTTTAAAAAAAAAAAAAAATTTTTCCCCCCAAAAAAGGGGCCCCCCGGGGGCCCGGCCCCCCCAAAAAAAGCCCCCTTTTCCCCAAATTCCCAAAAAAAAACCCCAAAAAAAAAAACCCCCCCCCCCATTAAATTTTTTAAAAAACCCCCCCAAAAAAAAAAAACCCCCAAAAGGAAAAAAAAAGGGGAAAAAAACCCCCCAAAAAACCCCCCCCCCTGGCCCCCCTTTTTAAAAAAAATTTTTAAAACCCCCCCCCCCCCCCCCCAAAAAAAACCCTTTTAAAAATTTTCCCCCTAAAAAAAAACCCCCCCCAAAAAACCCCCAAAAAACCCCCCAAAAACCCCCCAAAAAAAAAAAAAACCCCCCAAAAAAAATCCCCCCCCCCCCCCCCCCCCCCCCTTTTTTTTTTTTTCCCCCCCCAAAAAAATTTTTAAAAACCCCCCCCCCCCCAAAAAAAAAAATTTTTTGGAAAGCCAAAATTTCCCCCCCCCCGGAAAACCCCAAAAAAAAAAAAAAACCCCCCCCCCCCCAAAAAAACCCCCCCTTTAAATTTTTTTTAAAACCCAAAAAAACCCCCAAAAAACCCCTTTTTTTAAAACCCCCTAAAATTAATTCCCCAAAAAACCCCCCAAAAAAAAAAAAAAAGTTTTTTTCCCCCAAAAAAAAAAAACCCCCCCTTTTTCCCCCCTTTTTTTTTTAAAAAAAAAAAGGGGGGAAAATTTTACCCCCCAAAAAAACCCCAAAAAAAAAAAAAAATTTCCCCCCCCTTTTTTAAAAAAAAAAAAAAAGGGAAAAAAAAAAAAAAAACCCCCTTTTTAAAACAAAAACCCAACCCCCTTCTTTCCCCCCCCAAAAATTTGGGCCCGAAAAATTTAAAAACCCCCCCAAAAAATTTTCCCCTTTTTTTTTCCCCCCGGGGGGGGAAAAAAAACCCCCCAAAAACCCCCCCCCCATTGGGGGGGAAAAAAACCCCCTTTTAAAAAGGGAAAATTCAAAAAAAACCCTAAAAAAAAAAACCCCCCCCCCGGGAAAAAAAAAAACCAAAAAAAAAAACCCCCTTTTGGGGGGGTTTAAAAACCCAAAAAAAAAAAAAATTTTTTTTCCCCCCCCAAAACCCCAAAAAAAAAAAAAATTTTTTTTTTTTAAAAAAAAAAAAATTTTTTTCCCCCTTTTTTTTTAAAACCCAAAAAAAAAACCCCCCCTCCCCCAAAAAAATTTTTTGGGGGAAAAGAAAAAAAACCCCCCCCCCCCTTTTTTTTTTTTCCTTAAAAAAAAAATTTTTTTGGGGGGTTTTTTTTTAAAAAAGTTTTTTTTTAAAAAAACCCCCCCAAAAAACCCCCAAAGGGGTTTAAAACCCCCCAAATTTTTTTCCCCGGGCCCCCCAAAAAAACCCCCCCAAAATTTTTTTCCCCCAAAGGGGTTTAAAAAAAATTTTTTTTTTTTTCCCCCCTTTTTTAACCCCAAAAATTCCTTAAAAAAAAAAAAAGGGGGGGAAAAAAAAAATTTTTAAAAAATTTTAAAATTTTGGGGGTTTTTGGGGGGAAAACCAACCCCCCTTTAAAAACAAAAAACCCCCCCAAAAAAAAAAATTTTTTTTTTAAAAAAAAAATTTTTAAAAAATTTTTTTTTCCCCCCCTTTTTAAAATTTAACCCCCCCGGAAAAAATAAAAAAAAAGGGGGGGAATTTTTTCCCCCCCCCCCCAATAAAAAAAGGGGGTTTCCCACATTTTTTCCCCAAAAAAAGGGGGGGGAAAAAAAAAACCCAAAAAAAAAAACCCCGGGGGGGTTTTTTTTTTTTCCCCCCAAAAAAAAAAAAAATTTTTTTAAAAAAAAAAAAACCCCCCCCCCCCGGGGAAAAAAAATTTTAACCCCCCCCCAAAAAAAACCCCCCCAAACCCCCCTTTTTAAAATTTTTTCCCAGGAAAAATTAACAAAAAGGGGTTTTAAAAATAAATTTTTTAAAAAAAAAAATTTTTTTAAAAACCCCCCCGGGAAAAAGGGAAACCCCCCCCAAAAAAAAACCCCAAAACCCTTTTTTAAAAAAAAAAAATTTTAAAAAACCAAAAAATTTCCCCCCCCCCCCCAAAAAGGGGGCCCCTTTAAAAAACCCAACCCCAAAAAAAAAATTTAAAAAAAAACCCCAAACCCAAAAAAAAGGGCCCCCAAAAAAAAAACCCAAAATTTTTAAAAAACCCCAAAAAAAAACCCCCCCCCCAAAAAAAAACCCCCCAAAGGGCCAAAAAAAAAAAGGGGTTTTTTAAAAAAATTCCCCCCCCCCTTTTTTCCCCCCTTTTTTTTAAAAATTTTTTTTAAAATTTCCCCCCCCCCCAAAACCCCAAGGGGGGGGGGGGGGGCCCCCGGGGGGTTTCCCGGGGTTTTAAAAAGGAAAAAAAACCCTTTTTTTTTTTTTTTTTAAAATTTTTTTTTCCCCCCCCCAAAAATTTTTTTTTTTCCCCCAAAAATTTAAATTTTTGGGGGGGCCCCCCCCCCCACCCCCTTTTCCCGGGCCGGATTTAAACCCCCCCCCCCCCCCCTTTTTTCCCCCCCCAAAAAAGGCCCCCCCCCCCCCCCCCCCCCCCCGGGGGCCCCCCCCCTTTTTAAAAACCCAAAAAACCCCCCCCCCCCGGGGGGGGGGTTTTTTTTTTCCCCCCTTTCCAAGGTTTTCCAACCCCCCTTTTTTTTCCCAAAAAAAAAAAAATTTCCTTAAAGGGAAAAAAAAAACCCCCCCCGGGGGCCCCCCCCCAAAAAAACCCCCCCCAAAAAAAAAAAAAAAATTTTTTCCCCCGGGTTTTTTTAAAACCCCCAAAAAGGGAAAGGGGGGAAAAAAAAAAAAAAAAACCCCCCCAAAAAAAAAACCCCCCCCCAAAAAACCCCCCCTTTTCCCCAATTTTGGGGGGGGGCCCCCCCTAAAAAAAAAAACCCTTTTTTTTAAAAAATTTTTTTTTTTTAAAAAAACCACCCCCCCCCGGGGTTTCCCAAAAAAATTTTTTTTATTTTTTAAAAAACCCCCCCCTTTTAAAACCCCCAAAACCCCCCCAAAAAAAAAAAATTTTGCTTAAAAACCCCCCCGGAAAAATTAAAAGGGGGGGGCCCCCCCCCCCTTTTTCAAAACCCAAAAAAAAAAAAACCCCCCCCCGGAAAACCCCCCCCCCAAAAAACCCCCGGCCCCCCCCAAAAAAAAAAAAACCCCCCAAAAAAAAAAAAAAAAAAATTTAAAAAAATTTTCCCAACCCCAAAAGGGCCCCCCCGGGGCCCTAAAAAAAACCCAAATCAAAAAAAGGGCCCCAAAAAAAAAAAAAAATTTTGGCCCCAAAAAAAAAAAACCCCCCGGAATAAAAAAAAAACCCAATTAAAAATTTTTAAAAAAAAAAAAAAAATTTTAAAATTTGGAAAAAAAAAAAAGGGGGGAAAAAATTTTTTCCCCCGGGGGGCCCCAAATTTTTAAAACCCTTTTTTGGGGGGCCCCCCAAAAAAAAAAAATTTTTTTTCCCCCTTTTTTTAAAAAAAAAGGGGGGGGTTTTTTTTTTAAAATTTTTTTTGGGGGGAAAAAAAGGGCAAAAAAAAAACCAAAATTTTAAAAAAAAAAACCTTAAAAAATTTTTTAAAAAAAAAAATTTTTTCCCCTTTTTTTCCCCAAAAAAAAGGGGAAAAAATTTTCCTTTTTTCCCCCCCTTTAAAATAAAAAAAATTTCCCTTTTAAACAAAAAAAAGGGGGGGAAAAAAAAAAAAAAAATTTTTAAAAAAACTTTTTTTTAAAAAAATTTTTTTTAAAAATTTTTAAAAAAAAAAAAAAAAAAAAATTTTGGGTTTTTTAAAATTTTTTTAAAATTTTTGGGTTTTAAAAAAAATTTTCCCCTTTTAAAACCCCCCCCCCCAAAAAACCCGAAAAAAAAAAATTTTTTTAAAAATTTTTTTTTTTTTAAAAGGTTTTTTTCCCCAAACCAAATTTTTCCAAAAAAAAAAGGGGGGGGGAAAAAAAGGGGTTTTTTTGGGGAAATTTTTTAAAAAAAAGGAAAATTAAAAAAAATTAAAAAAAAAATTAAAAAAAAAAAAAAAAATTTTTTAAAAAAAAAAGGGGAAAAAAATTAAAACCAAAAATTTAAAAGGGGAAAAAATCCCCCAAAAAAATTTTCCCAAAACTTTTTTTGGGGGGGAAAAAAAAAAAACCCCAAAAAAATTTTTTAAAAAAAAAAGCTTTTAAAAAAAAAAACCCTTTTTAAAAAAAAAACCCCCAAATTTCCCAATTTAAAAAACCCCCAAAAAAAAAAAAAAGGGTTTTTAAAAAAAACCCCAAAAAAAATATGAAAAAAACAAAAAAAAAAAAAAAAAAAAAAAAATTTTTAAATTAACAAAAAAAAGGGGGGAAAAAAAAAAAAAAAACCCCCTTTTTTAAAACCAAAAAAAAAAACCTTTTTTAAAAATTTTAAAAAAATTTTTTTTTTAAAATAAAAAAAATTTTTTTAAAAAAACCCAAAAAAACCCCCCCTTTTCCAAATAAAAAAACAAAAAAAAAATTTTAAAAAAAATTTCCAAAAAAAAATTTTTTTTCCCCCCTTTTTCCCCCCCCAAAAAAAAAAAAAATTTTTTTTTGGGGAAAATTTTTTTTAAAAAAATTTTTGGGGAAAATTTTTTTAAATTTTTTTAAAAAAATTTTTTTTTTTAAAAAAAAAAACATTTTAAAAAAAAAGAAAAATTTAAAAAAAATTAAAATAAAAAAAAAAAAAAAAAACCCCCCCCTTTTTTTTAAAAAATTTTTTAAAAAGGGGGGTTTTCCCCAAAACAAAAAAAAAAATTTTTTTTTAAAATTTTTTTTTGGGAAAAAAAAAAATTTTTAAAAAATTAAAAAAAAAAAAAAAATTTCTTTAAAAAAAAAAAAAAAAAAATTTTTTTTCCCAAAAAAAAAATTTTTTTTCCCCAAAAAAAAATTTTTTTTTTCCCCAAAAAAAAGGGGGGGGAAAAAAAAAACCAAAAAAATTTTTTTTTTTAAATTTTTTTTAAAAAAAATTTTTTTTTTTTTGGGAAATAAAATAAAAAAAAAAAAAAAAAAACAAAAAAAAAATTTTGTATAAAAAAAAAAAACCAAAAAAAAAATATATTTTTTGGGGGAAAAAAAATAAAAATTTTTTTTTTTTTTAAAAAAAATTTTTTTTTTTAAAAAACCCCCCCAAAAAAAAAAAAAATTTTTTTTTTAAAAATTTTTTTTAAAAAATTCGGGGGAAAATTCTTTTTAAAAAACCCCCAAATTTTTTGTTTTTTTTTTAAAAAAAAAAAATTTTTAAAAAAAACCTTTTTTTAAAAAAAAAATTTTTTTTAAAAAAAAATTTTTTTTTTTTTTTTAAAAATTTTTTAAAAGAAGGCCAAAAGTTAAAAAAAAAAAATTTTTTTAAAAAAAAAATTAAAAAAAATTTTTTCCCCAAAAAAAAAAATTTTTTTTTTCAAAAAAAATTTTTTAAAAATTTTTTTTTTTTTAAAAAAAAAATTTTTTTTTTAATTTTTAATTTTTGGAAATATTTTAAAAAAATTTTTAAAATTTACAAATTTGGAAAAAAATTTTTTAAAAGGCACAAAATTACTTTTTTTAAAAAAAACCAAAAAAAAAAAAAAAAAAAATTTTTTAAAAATTTTTTTTAAAAAAAAAACCCCCATGGGAAAAAACGAAAAATGGGGTTTTAGTAAAAGTTATGATTTTCTTTGTTTGTTTATTTAATTACTTTTATATGACCAATCAAACATACCGTTACGATTTAATGCATTTTTATTTTTAAATGATAATTGTGGTTTACTACAATGGGAAAACACGATAGATCTTATTAAGTACCTACCTACCAACACTTTTTGTTTTTATACGTTGTTTCCCAGAAATTAAAACGTTTGATTGTAATCATATACCTACATTGTACAGTAATTATTAAAATTTTAATTGATTAATTTCATCAGTGAACGTTCACTACAGTTGCTGTATAAAGTACAGAGCTTTAAAGTTATAAACAAAATAATTAAATAGGGTCCATCTTTAACAAAATATATACTCGGTATAGTCAATTTGCTCTCAGTATAATATATTTTTATTTTCCAAAAATCATTCCAAAGTAAAGTAGATAGGATATCGTTAGTAAGTTTTTTTCTATACACTTGTAAATGTTATTGTAAGATTATTTATTTATTTAATTAATTACGGGTAACTCTACAATGTGACAGTATCTATCAATTTACATATGAGCATAATAATTACATACATGGTTTTATTGCACATCAATTACTATTGCTATAATAAAAGATTATATTCTAATTTACTAAGAATTTTCCAGAAAAGTCGTTAAACGCTTTATTTAAATATTGAAATCATCATTAATTAAAATCGCGATGCCGATAGATCTCTAACGTTGTCAATCGAAAAATTAAATTATTGAACTTAGGAATTTTAAGGTTCATTTTTTTATTACTGTGATTTTAAAATAGGGTTTAAAAAAGTATAATATCCTCTTTAGACATTGTTTGGATACCAGAAGCGCCCGCTAATGTTCCCTCAGCAATAAACCGAAACACGGCCAGTGTCCTTTAGCGGATTCACGCTTCCGTTAGTAAATATTATAATGTACCTACCGCGTGCGTACTAAATCTGATACTTACAACAATTCTCTCAATGCAATAGGTGCCAGTGATGCAATGCCGTTGGAATCAATACTGAAATAGCTCGAATAAAGCCGAATAATACGCAGTTTCATAACACTTGTTATTTTACAAACCAGAGTAACTAACCGTAGAGAGTGGTCATGGCGAACTCGGCTAGATAAAATTAATATAAACGTAAAGTTAAATAACCTACCCAGTAAATCATTCATTAGCTTACCTTGGCTGGAACAAAATTTTTCGTTTGAATCTCTACTGATGTTTTATTGTCCCTTTTAAATCACTCACAAATTCAAGCTGAAAAACTTCCTGTCACAATTCAAATGAAGACCTATTTTCAGCCATCACTTCGCGCGAGGAAAACAAATAGTTGTTTGTGTTCGAAGCTTTTACATTCAAAACATACGCGAGACGAACTTTAGTATTACGATATTCGCACGAAAGTCTGTAATAAAACATGTGTTATTAGACTCAAACAGTGTAGGGTAATTAGTTTACTTCATTTTTAAATCGAAACAAGACGTAAATAACGAAAAATTTACCGCGCTTTGAAAAACACAGAAAAAGAATGAATTTATTCACGTTTTTACTGATACTTCTTCATCACTTAAGCGAGTTTTCTGATCTAGATCGATACGTTCAATTAATTTTCTAGTCAAAAACTTTAAGATTGTTTAATTTCGGATAATTGATTATAGTTTCCGGTAGATCGCGAGATGATGATGAGTGTCCCGCGTAGAGATAGTCCGGTTGCAGTGTTTCATGAGTACTGAGGGCCGAGAGCCGCGCGGTCCACTATTTACGTCTAGCCCGTTCCGTGGTACGCGAAGCGCCAGTAGATATCTGACTACGCTTCCCGCCAATAGTAATAGCGTCCCCGGCACCCGGGAAATAGACGCCCAATGATCGCGCGTCTTGAGCGCGTCAGATTTGAGAAGAACAAATTTAATAATGGTTAAGAAACTAATCGAAGAGCAGTCTTTATTGGTCCATGAAATTCTAGAATAAAAATAAAATAGTGGTGTTCGGAACACCTTTGTTCTTAAAATAACCCTTCAGTGATCCTGAGATATTTGATCAACACAAAAGACATTCCAAGTAGTATATTTATTAGGGTGTCTCTTATTTTTCAACTTGAGTATTATTAAAAAAAAATTGAAAAACTTTAGGCCTCGTCGGCACGAGTTAAAATCATTGTACACATGTGAAATTTCGTATCTAAATAGGCCATAGTAATTGTAAAAAAGATAGAGGGTATGCGTTTTCAAAATCTAAAAAAAAAATTTTTTGGTCCCATACTATATTTTATTTTCACCCTTCTAGGGTGTCCCTTATTTTTCAACTTGATTATTATTTAATGCATAGGGCCCTTTTCTTTGGTTTTGCTATATGGCACATGTTCAGAAAATTTCAGTTCATTTGGAGTGCCGACTTGCATCGGAACATGTTCATACAACATGAAGGGAATTTCTCTAATTTTGAAAAACTTTGAGGCCTCGTCGGCACGAGTTAAAATCTTTGTACACATATGAAATATCGTATCTGAATAGGCCATAGTTATTGCAAAAAAGATGTAGGGTATGCGTTTTCAAAATCGAAAAAAAAAAAAAATTATGCTCATACAAAAAACCTTATATACGGTAATTTTTCCTAGAATAACAAAGCTTAACGATTTAAACCCGATGAATTCTATGTAACTCTCATTGTTTTCTAAATATATTCCAATAAAACCAACTATACTTACTACTCTTCCGGAAATGACATTAAAAAAATTCATTGACGCTGGCTCATGACGTTGCAATTTTATTACATTTCTGTCATTATAAAATTCCACGCCTGTATAACTAATGAAAATCATCAAATCAAAATGAGCAAAATGTAATAATGACGACAGGAAAATTTTGTATAAATATCTACTTTCATTATTACCTATTTATTATAAATGGAATTTAACAAATCTAACCTAAGATGCGATAATTCGTATATAGCTAGCTGTGTGTATTCAAATAAATTATGTATTCCATAAAATAAATTAAAATTCCAATAATTTTATATCCCGCAACTGATTAGGATTGTAACGAATGTAATGTGTGTTTTCAGTTGTATAAAAAAAGCCCAAAAATTTTCAATCAACACTTACATGATATTTATATGAAAACATTGATAAGATTTTATCTAGCTATTTAAAACTTACAATCGCTGGTTAATTTATCTTTATTTTGAAATTTCTTAATGTTACATGAGAAATTCAGTTTTGTATCGATTTGTTGACATCAATTTTCTGAAATTCATAAATTAATTCCTTTGTAATGAAGTAAGCTGGCTTTCAAATAATAGCAACATGACTTTTGTCTAAGATCTGTGTTTAAATACTGCGGCTTCTTTCCGTTATTCGCAACTAATGGTGCATAGGGCACTGCATTTGGTAAACCAAGTGCAATGTGAAATGTTTAAGCACATAGTTGTATTAATTATTACTAGTTGGATTCACTAATCGTATGTTAGGATTATGTGTTTTTTAACATCATTAGTTGTTTTCGGTTGTTAAAATTGTTGGACTTATTTTGTCCACCCGACTATTTTCGTTTCTCCGAATTCGTGTTTTGTTTAGTTTTGTTTACACACAAATAAGGGAAAAATTTCGCTCTTTGTAATTCGGACTTACTTTTTACAAATAAAGTATGTTCGTACATTATTTTTTTTAATATACTACTATTTCCCGTATCTGACTCAATGGTGCATAGGGCACTGCATCGGTACACCAAGTGCAGTGATTCTTGATCATTTTAATACATTAAGGTAAGATGATCAGTCATGCTCTTCAGTCCAAGGTATATTGATATAAAAATCACATGTAAATAAATATTTTATGTTAACCCCCTTCGGGAATCGATCCCACGATCTCGTGCACGGTAGCCAAATGCGCTAACACTATGCTTCGAGGCGGACTGTGTAAATAAATCAAATGCACATAGAATTCACTATTTTAATTTTATGCTAACACATGTACATAACAACATAGATTTGTTGATATTTTGTTTTTTTTTTGTCCTATTTACGTTTAATAAAGGTAGACAAAATAATACTTCGTGAATTAGATATTACATATTCTTTTTGATTTTTATTGGTTAGGATCATAGATATTGTATGTATTCTAGATTGATTTATTTTGTACTGTTAAGTACCTACAGTATGTTTCCCTTGAAGTGGTTTGTGAAATTTAATTACCCTAATATTGTTCACAGTTTGGATGAAATTGTAAAAAGTGAAAAACTGCGCATTGGATCAAATAGTAATTATCGTAATGCTTTTAACTAATCTCTTTACCACGACACGCACAGTGAAGGATAATATCGTATCTACACAAGAACTGTAATGTAGGTACCTGCAAATAACGTAGATTCGAATTAAAACGCATTTGAAAAAGAAAAAAAAACGTTTTTCGTGTTTCATTATTTTGACCGTTGCTCTCTACCTCTAAAATATTAACACGTCATTATTTATATAGTATATTCGTTTACACGTAACCATGATTAGCTATTTTTCAAGGCTCCAGGTCCTTAACGTCCTGGACGTCCACTGTTGACAACTATTTGCGTCAGAATCACGGAGCGTGGACCTAACTTTGGAGGATGCACGGGAGCTGGCGGTCGATCGCTTGGATTTAAGGCAGATTGTGGAATCCATACGCTGCCTATAGGGAGCGGAAGTGGAATGATGATGACGATGATTTTTAAAATTTAAATTAAAAACACTACCCGCAATGTAAAAAAAAATATGAACAAACTATTTATGGCTTATGTTTTTATCAACATGGCGATAATTATGAACATTAAATAAAAACATTATAATATCATTCAAATCATTGGCGATTATAATAATAATGCAAGTATGTTAGAAATAAGAGCAAAAATTATCTAAATTACGTTTTATTACAAAATAAATCAAATACAAGTGATTACAATTTCGTTATTGTTTCCACTACATACATCGATAATAATACAGGGTGTAACAAAACTCGATGTACAAGCGCGAAACGAGTGAATCTACACTAATTTTTGAGTCAATTTAAAAAACGAATTTTAATCTGCCATACTTATTTAAAACTTAGTGAGAAGAAAAAAATTTTTTTTTCAAGCTCAGATTAAAATTATATTACACAATCGTCTGCAAATACGATGTAGATTCACCAGTTTTCGGGTTGTACATCGAGTTTTGTTACACCCTGTAAAAATTAAAATTCATGTACTGATTTAAAAAAAATTTGAGCAAAGTTTTACTCAATTTTTCAAAAGACTTTTAACACTTTTTAAGTAAATGATGTGTTATTAAAAGATTACATTTTTAAGTCATGAAATTTCATGTCACAGTCATGCCCGTCCAAAATAAAATGACCAAAACGTAATTTGAATCACTTACCACTATTAAAAGCGCTAGTTTTTAATTTAAATTGCTGGAATTTTTATGATTGGATGAGAAGAAATAAAAAATTTTTAACTTAACACTTTTTTAAAAGCAACTACTAATTAAATTAACTGGTTACATCTTGGTACATTTAATACGAATTAAATTTGTCTCTTGACACAATTAGTAACGTTTTATAATATTAAAATTATCTTTGTGGTTTTTCATTAAGGATAAGATTTTATAGATATGTACATTATTATAAGTAATTTGCATGATGACACAATATGTTGTATTCGTAATACAACGCAAATGTTAGTTAATAATAGACTAATAACTTAATAAGCATAATAACAGTCGGCTTTGCCGACTGTTAAATGCTAAGCCCTATTACTTTTCTTTGTGCTTCCGCGCCTCGATTTTTTGTTCTTTTCCAATCTAATAGTTGATTGGCTAATGCCCTTTCTTATGTGTATTCCGTTTTAAAAACCTGATTATCGTAAATGTCCTACTAAATCGCAGTTAAGTTTGAAAATGCATTTCATCACCCTCTGATTATCACAAAAATAATTGTAATTCCCATTTTAAACGCCGCTAACATCTTAGAGGTTTGTTCCCTTTTAAATAACATTGAAATATGGCGTCACGTTTGTAAACAGTTATGACATACATCATGACTCAAAATTTTAATGCATTGAAAAACAGTCAAAATGGAAATAATATGATGATAATCCAAATATTTTATGTTGTTTTGGATTAGTATCAAATTATAAAAACATAATAAAACTCGATTTTAACTAAAAATAACGAAATGTCTTAAAAACATTATTTTGCGGGTTGGATTTTTACAGTATTTGAAAAGTAGTCCGGTTCGAAATTTATTTTTTTCTAAATATTTGTAAAACGTATTTAAAAATGGGCGTCAAAGCTTTTGACAAAAAACTCAAATTTTTATTGGGTTCAAAAATTTAAAACTAAATTTCTAAATTTTATTATAAAATGAAGCTTGAATAGTTGTATTGGATTGTGTACCATATATAAAAAATACTATTTTCTCGATTTTCTAGCTTGCAAGTAGGTACCTACTCTTAAGAACCGATGAAGATTATTTTTTCCCGCAGACAACTCCGGAGGGTTATTTGATCCGGCAGGCATCACACTGATGAAACAAAATCACTTTATCAGTTTTTACGCTAATAATATTATTATATTATTTTAAATATTAGGCGTTATTTTAATAAAAATGCAACCGACCATGGAATACTGGCTTTCTGTTTAAAAAATGCTAGCAGTGGCGGGGTGGCGGTGGGACGGGGAGGATTGGGGGCCGAAACGCCTTGCCTTGTGCGTCGACATTCGAAAATTCGAATTTTTAAAATCTGAAATTGGTGCAGGTCACGTTGTGTTAGCCGTTTCAAAAATGGACGGAATTACACGCGTTAATTTTATTTCATATTTAACCATGATTTTAATGACAGTCACAAAGCTTCAATTGAGTTTTTTGAAAAACTTTATTAAGATTTTTTTCTCAGATTATCATGAATAATCACCCTCTGGAGTTTTCGCGGCATCATCGTGGGGAAACGGTGTATATGCATTTTTTTTGTAAATGTATTTTATCACAATATACCTACGTAGTTTTGATAAATGTGCTGAGGACTAATTTTACAATCTAAAAAAAGTATATATCACGGATGCTATGTAAAACAATAACGGGATGCCCTGTTTTTTGCCATTTTTTCAAATTTTCAAGATGACTAAAGGTTAAAAGTAATTGGCAATTTATTAGATCTCTTTACTTTTGAAAATATTTTACTTTTATTTTATCGTTTTTATTTATTAAGAGTTGACAGCATCAGATACTAAGGAGTTCATAAAACTGAAGATGGCAACCTTTAACACGATGCGTGCTGTCTGTAATTCCAGTTTTTGCTCTGTCAAAAACAAAATGCCGACTCTTTAATTCCAGTATTGTACCACATGGCACCTCACAAAAGCTCAGAATGCTCGCTTGTTGAGTGTCTGAGAAGGATACTATGCATTAGTAGGATTAACTTATGTCCAACGTTGAAGTTCGGAAACGGACGCAGCAACCTCCAATAACCGGTGTCATGCAGTCGTGGCAGTACACCTGGCTTGGGCATGTATTTGTACTTCGGATGCCTCGGGAGAGTCTGAACCCGAGCTGCCTCTTCTTTACGCCTGTAGAATCCCGCCGTCCTGGTAGACCGTCGATGAGCATCTTGATGGGCCCTGAGATGAGGCTAGAGAGCTGGCTGGTGATTGGGTCTCCTGGAGGGATCTCAAGATGTCCGCATGCTCCACATAGGAGCGAACGTGGTGAAAGAAGTTTTTATTTTCCGCAAAAAAAATTTAAAGCCCCATTTTACTGCATCATTTTGTATGCGTCGCTAATTTGGTCCCATGTCCCATGTTATACATATAAGTAAAGGACCTAACACGATTTTTTCTAGCTTTATTACTCCTCTTAAAAATAGATTTTGTGAATTGAAACGACCAATAAGGTATTACATTTACGGTTTTAGTGAAAATAATACAAATTGTTGCTAAGCGGAAATCTGAACCTGAGGATTTCTAACTAACTAACAATCACACCATTTCCTCGAAGCGGTATGCAGGGAGGATAGAACGCCCACCACTCTGTCCTGGTATACTTCTTTTGCTTCTTCAAATTCATAATTCTTTCATACACGTGTATGCATATTATTTTTTATTTTTTTACAAGTCCACTTTCAAGTACTTGTCGTACTTGATCATGCCATGTTCTTATCGGCCTTCCTTGACTTTAACACTCAAACACTCTCGCACAAGAAAATTAAACTTACAAATTATACAAAACAAAGGAATGAGAACTATTTTAAGATGCCATAGACGAACTGGAATTGCCACTAATGCTAAAAAAACTTGAAATGATGACCGTAAAGCAAAGAATAATGTACGCGATGTACTAATTTTTTATTTTTAAAGTAAAAAAAACAAAATGCCGATTTTGGGTATTTGAACAAAAATTTAAGCTACAACCAAGACAGTCATAACTATGAGACTAGGAATCGAAGGCAAACATTAGTCTCCCAAAGTATAGATTAGCGGGAACACAAAACAGTTTTATTTTATAAAGGACTAAAGGAATACGAAAAATTGCCAGATGAAGTTAAATGTGCGAAGAGTTTAAATTTAGTTAAAAAAATGTTTAAAAATATTATACTGTTAAATTAAAATAAGTAGTTTATAGTCAAATGTTTAGAAATAATGATATTGTAATTACTAGCTGTATCAAAACTGTTTTTTTATAGCTAAATAAAAAAGATAACTGTGTACAATACAATGTCCCGTATATCTTAGAAGACTTTTTCAGCATTCATTCGCTCCACATGATCGAATTAATTTTGTCGATAATGCTTTTCTCAGCCTTGCATTCTTCTCTAATTTCAACAGGGATTTCTATCGTGAATAACTAGACGAAAAACCCGGTTCCTTCACAACGTGGATTATCTATTATTTTTTGTTTTGTTTTACCCCACATTTTATTAGTATGTATATATCGAACATTTGAATGAATTAATGAATCCAGTCAAGTTCGTGCTTAGCGCCCAGCAGACGTCATACTGACTCCGTATCTCCTCTTGTCTCCTGCCGCAGTCCAATTATCTGTAAGGAGTTGGTAGAGGCGCGTCATATCACTTCAATCATTCTCAGTGGGTCACTGTTACCCATTATAACCCACTGTTATCAACCTCTTGTTACCCACTGCCCATATTACCCGTGGTTAGGGTTAGGGAGACCGACGGACCTCCTACAACAACTGAATTATGTAGGTACAGTTCAATTTATTATATTACAGAAGTAAGTGAGAAATATAGGGCTTACGTTGAGTTTACTAGGCAATATTTTATAGCGATAAGTCATCTTTGGTCGCCAATCAATAATTGCAGTGGTACCCGGAATTGAATTGAAAAATATATTAATGCACATGACGAAAATTTTCTAGAATGCACACAAAAAACATAAATTATTTCGCATTTTAATGGTTCCAAAACTTTGCAGTGACGTAATTTTTTGCGAACGCACAATGGAAATAATAAATACCTACAATAAAGGAATTTTATATTCAAGCTATAGCAAAAAATTTGAAAAAATAACAGAACACAAAAGCATAGATCTCTATGCTTTTTTGTATTCTGTTAATCTTATGCAGTCTCATAGTAACTCAAACGTGGTTATAGTAAGTCCTGGTATTTTTTTAAGTATCTTACATATTATTTGTCTAACTTAGTTGTGTATTACAAGACGTCAGTAATAATTTTTCTTGAATACATCATAACACCATTTCATATCTCAATAATATTATTTAATATACGATTTATTTTTATATTAATTTTTTTTTATGCTTGTTCACAAAGCATCAAAGCACTAATAATAACACTATATGTAAACTGAACACCTATGTACTTTTTAATAACCAGGTCAGCACACGTCCTTTTCTGTTACTATCGACCCCTTATCCGCACCCAATGGTGCATTAACTGCATCGGTACACCGAGTGTAGTGTATCTTGATCATTTTTATTAACATGAAGGTAAGGTGATCAGTCATACGCTTCAGTACCAGCCCAAGGTATCACACATAAAACATTAATATGAAAATCACATGTAAATAAATATTTCATGCTGACCCCCTACGGAAATTGAGCCCGCGACCTCAAGCACGGTAGCCAAATGCGCTACCACTATGCTACGAGGCGGACATTTCTGTTAATTACATGAAAAACTTTGTCTTTGTTAATCAGAGAATGGTTGTAATAATGTGTGTATTTATGAGCATAAACCCTCATTTAACGTTAACTTTGTCTGGTTAACGTATCCACGACATTTTAATTAAAAAATTTAAAAAGATACAGCACACATACTTATAACACACATATTTTTTATTAATTTTTATTAATTTTTGTAGCATCACTTGAAAAATAATGTTAAACGGGTTTACCGCTTGAAGATGTAAATTTCAAGTGGTAGGTATATTCACCAAAAAATGGAGAAGATATTGGTGGAAAACTTATGTCGATTAATTTTCACCGACAAGACAGCTAATAAATTATTTTGGAATAAATGTACCATCCGTGAATAGTGTAATCAGAATATTATGTCTGTCGATCAAGGCCAGTTGAAAATCTCCATAGACAAGAAAGCTACATAAATGATTGTAATACATTTACTGAGGAATGTTAATGTTAAATTAGCTGTCAAAAGTCTGGATTTGTAAGTGGGAGCTTATTTTTCTCCAGACATTATGAATAGCAACAACTACAGTTCATAGTTGAAGTGTTTTCTTTGTAATGTATACTTTATACGCTGGCTGACTGTACAGTTTCTTGTTCAGAAAACTCTACAGTCTGTCAAAAGATACGCTGAATATGTACATTTTTCAAAGCGCGATCGTAAGTTACTATCGTATGTTTGCACACAGGAAATTATTAATACAGGATGTAACAAAACTCGATGGACAACCTGAAAATTGGTGAATCTATAACGTATTTGGAGACGATTGTGTAATTGAACTTTTTTATCTGAGCTTAAGAAGAAAAAAAAAATTCTTCTCACAAAAGTTTTTATAAATATGGCAGATCAACTAAAATTGCTCAAATTGTTATTAAAACGCACTTTTTTATTTTATTTTCTTTATGGATAGTAATAATTTGACTAAATATTTGATAACACTTTCCAAAAAAAATTCAAAAAAAAAATCTACTTCGTACTAAATTTTCTCGAAAACTAAGGGTCAAATCAAAAAAATTTATTCTACAAAATCGACTCCAAATATTATGCAGATTAACTGGTTTCCCGCTTGTACATCGAGTTTTGTTACACCCTGTATAGCTTCGAGTAATAATGTAAATATATTTTTAACGTTTGTAAAAGCATTCAATATATCGATATGTACTTAAACGTTTACATAAAAAACTGGTCTGCCAAACGTCGCTCCGGCCATTTAATATTCCGTGCAGTTTTCGCTCTATACGGGACAGTTTGCATACTGCACAAGAAACTGTACAGTTTTCTGTCTCGTATAAAGTGTTAAAGTAATATTTTTATTAAAAATAGCATAACTGCTGGATTATACTAATTATACATATCATTCTTCTACTAACATTGCCAGTGCAAAGAAACCTTGGAACAGAAAACTTTTTTCATGATTTTTTGACGTCATTGTTCCATTATAATTCATAAATCATTTTTCACAAGTGTAGGTTGGTGATGTGTGAGGTTATTATTTTCTTATATAAATTGTATATTTGTCCACATAATAGTAATATTTTAAGTAAACACCACAATGATATTTCTAAAATTACCACAGAAACAATGGTTTCTTGCGTGCTTGGGAGTAATAACATTATTTTCATAGCTGTTAATAATAGCGAACAATCATAAGTGTTTGCATAATTACATAAAAAATGCAATTTATTGTTGTTTAAGATTGCATACTGTACTCACACCTCTCAGTAGGTGTAGGTAATAATATTTATTTATTAATGTTTTATCACGTTTCCGTCCATTTAAAAACATTTACATATATTACTTTACACTACAAAAACTTATGAAATAAGCGCCATATATGTAGACACTATAATTTTAGGTAGATGTTTATCCGGCTGGTGGTCTAGTGGTTAGAGTCGCGAATTTCAGTTAAGCATCCCTAGATTCAAATCCTTGGACGAGGACGGATAAGGGAAAGGTACCAGGAGCTATCAATCACAGATAACTATCGACGTAGTTAAAAACGTGCTAACCACGTGCTAACGCTAACGATTTGACCGATCACAATGAACATACCACGTTCGCCGAGCCGAGCATTGCCGAAGCAACGTTCGGAGATGCTCGGCACGCGATATCGCGGCCGAACGTCAAACGTCAAATCAACGCGCTTGTCGGATTGTTTATTATGTCGACTGCTTTTCTCAATATTTGGCTTGCCGAAAACCGGCTAAATGCAATACGGCACTCGAGAAAGATTGAATGAAGATATGTGCGAATAAGATATATCTCGGGAAATGGCTCGCGACTAGAAGCGCTCGTTTAATAATCCCGATCGATAACTTTTAAAGCGTGTTCCATTGTGATCGCGAAAACGTTAAAACATCCATAGGTGATCTGTGATCGAGCAACAGTAGTAGTAAAAGATAGCTTAACTACTAGGTACAACTACTAGTATTTTTCCTTATCGTCCACCAATTTTTGCATAGGGCACTGAATTGGTAGTGTAGGACAGTGTGGCCCATATTATATATTTAAAAAAATAAAACTAGTTTACATGTCTGGGCACCCACTAATTTTTTTTATCAGTGGTAAAACAAGTATTCAGGTAAAGTTTGAAGATAATATTTCCAATTGGAAGACAGTGCTCAAAGGTATGTAACATTAAGAAGAAAAAAGAAAAAATCTGGTATTTCGTGGGTTGTTCTAAATTAAGTACCTGGGAAGTAGTAAATTAGTTTATTTCATAGTATAATATTGATGTGGAATGGTAACTAATTCAATCAAGATATTGGTTCTAAATCTTTGACACCTATCAAGAATTTATAGAGTCCGCTTGACGTGTGTTATAGTAGATGACAAAGCCATTTTTTCAATAAAAGTCCAAAATAATCGCTTATATAAAAACACTCTTACAAAACATCCATTGATAGTTCTAATTCTTTCAACTCTTTAACACACATTTTTCTTGGTATTTCTTTCACAAAAAACCACTTTTTTTTTTTTAAATGGGAAAATTTACAAAAGTTTTAAACCCTTGGAGACGTTGAGCATAGCCTTTTATTCCACTTAGGACATTGAAATTTTAGCACTTTAATACTATCAACTAAAGTAAAAAACTTAGCGGGTGCCCTGAGGTGTAGGGTAAATTTAACATTTTGGGCCACCCTAGTGTAGGTATCTTTAATTACTAATTACACAAAGGAAAGATGAAAAGTCGCTTTACTAAGTGTAACATACGAACATTGTTACCAAATTTAATAATTTCATCATCAAGAAAATTTATTTCCATAGTTTGAAAATCGTTATGAAAAATCAGTTATGCAAAATTTGAGTAAGTCTTTTATTTCTTTTGAATCTTACTAAGTATACCTTTAGTTCATTAACTGTTGCAAAATTATTATTCAAACAGCGTAACTTTAAAGATGTAAAAATTATTTACAAAGCGCTTTTTATACGGGACAGAAAACTGTACAGTTTCTTGTGCAGTTTGCAAACTGTCCTGTATAAAGCGAAAACTGTATGGAATATTGAATGACCTGATAGTTGATGTTTTTTTTATGAAATGTGCAAGTAGATATTGATAAATTGATTGCTTTTAAAAACGTAATAAATAAAGAATATACACACATTTTTAGCTATATTAACAATATTTCCTGAGTGTAATCCTACGATAATAACTTAGGATAGCGCTTTAAAAAAATTACACATTTAGCGTGTCTTTTGACAGACTGTACAGTTTCTGAACAAGAAACTGCACAAGAAACTGTACAGTTTTCTGTCCCGTTTAAAGTGCGCTTAAAAAAACATTTTCTCAAGAACGTACATATTTAAGATCATTGAACTCTAAAGTAACTAAAAAAATTAAATCGCTTTAATGGGATGTGCTTCAACGCAGATGTATAGAAAAACCCTTTCGGCACCAATTAAGTTTAATATATTTACAGGTTCAGAAAGTCATCAGTCAGAAATTTGTAAAAAAAGAAATTAAGTTTACGGTCAAAGGTAAATTTTTCTACTTACCTAGTATTGCAAATATTATATAAATCGAATAATAGCACTATAACACTATAACCACTCTTTTAAGCACAATAAAATTACAAACATTATCTTGTGTTTATTTTGTGATCTAAGCGATGTCATGCGTAATAAAATCAAAATGTGTTTTTTATTTGTCCCTAAATGAGTTTATTGTAAAAAAAAAAGTATTGGATTGAAAAAAAGAAAAAAAAAATCTATGTAATCTTATTTAAAAAAAATTTTAAATAAAAATTAAAAACATTTTCTTAAAACAGAGTTTCTCTGGAGAACGCCAACGATATTTATGAGTCACTTTTATTTTAGTGGTCTCGCCGGGAATCAAACACGGAATCTCTGTAATGTGAATTCAGCGTTTTTGAAATTACATCATTTACCTTTTTTACATCATTTACATCTTTATTTATCTTTTTCAAAACAGAATCATTGTTTAATTTTTTTCTCAGGTTTGAATGGGTCATTGAATAATAGTTATTATTATTAATTAACGCAAAAAAAATCATCCGATTCGACCTAAATTGAGCGAAGAATCACTCACGCCATGATTGGAAGATTAGTAAAAACACCGTTAAAAACCAGTTATCGATTATTTGTTTTATAGTGAATATTCAAACTACGTGACAACTGTAATGAATTTAAATCTGCATTAAACTGATCCGTTAAATAAATAATTGCAAGGTTGACGTTAAATTTATTACGATAATACGGCTTTATGACTGAAAAAAGTATTTTTAGCTTTTTTAGTTATGGTTGGGAACTAATATAATAATATCATTAGTGACACCATTAAGTAATTAAAGACTCATATTATATGGGTATATTAACCCACATGGCACGGTAAATTGATACTGTTATGATCCCATCATATAAACTTTCCATATGGGAGCAAAATTAAATTATTACATTAATTATAGGTATATATGAGTCTCGTATACACAAATTAATCAGTATTGTCTTACAAAAAATGAACATGATGATTAAAAAAACCATTTCATGTGAAGCCGTAGCTATCAAATATATGTACGTATTTTGATTGCTATTTGAAAGAAAACAGAGCTGCTTAAGTATAAAAACCAATTTCAATAATATTCGTCGGCTATTTCAATATCTTGTAATTTGGCAACTCTTGTAAAGTGTGTTTTCAATAGTTCTACTTGTTTCCTATTAGTTGTATTTTTAGAACTAATGGAAAATCAATTTCTCGTGACGTGTTTCGGATATGTGTGATAAATACATACGTTCGCGGAGTGCGTAAACATTTCTCCATCAATCAATATTGACCATTTTCAAAAGTATTTTTTCCTTAAGGTTTCGAGTTTCACTAAGGTATTTATAATGCATATAATGCATGGTCTACTTTTGTTTCTAGAATACAATTCTATGGCTTAACTGATTAGACCCCTTATTTTATGGGGCAACGGGCGCAACAACCCTCGGTATCTACTGTAATCCGGTGAAGTTATAGGTATGCCTCCCGGGAGCCTCTCACCCATGCTTGTCTATTTTACAAGGCATCATGTTCGCGGCGTCCTGGACGTTCATTGTTGACAATCCGTCGGCAGTTTGCGTCAGAGCTGCGGGACGTAGATCATACTTAGGAGGATGCACGGGAACTGGCGGCCGATTGCTTGGCTTGGAGGCAGTTTGTGGAATCCATATGCTCCACATACGAAGTGGATATGGTGTATAATGATAATTTTTATTAATTCTAGTGGCCCCCTACAAGTAGATTTTGAGAGAATCCGAGAAATATCTGCGCAATAGAAAGAGATAGCTATAATCAAGGAAGGGTTAAGCGAGTGTATCTATTAAAAAATCTGATCCCAGATACAAAATTTTAAGTTTTCGCTTTCCTCCACAAATACAAAAATTGTTAGGTAGGTAATTATAAACTTTTTAAAATATATTGTAATACCGAATTATTTCAGTTTTAAATATGGTTGAAGTTTAATAATTAAACACACGATTTATTTATTATGGCTGGGTTGTTTGATCATTAATAATAATATTTAAAAATCGAAAGTAAAAGTATAAATTTTAAAATAAGAGACTTTTTAGGATGGAGAAAAAAACAAATTTTAAAAATTTTAACGATTACTTCAGATTTTTAACTTTTACTAACGATCAAACAACCCAGCCGTGGTTTAAAATAAAATAAGACAAAATATTTAATAAGTTTCATGGTATAAAACGTTGTAGGTAAAATAGAAATCTTGTTCTCTTCTTTTTTTTATTTTTCTACTTCTACGCACTTTCTATTCCGTAGGAAAATTGTTAAAAAAAAAACATTTTCTAATGTACCTATGGTAGAACAGGTGCCTACTAACATACAAGTAATCAAGTTACCTTTTCGCATAAAGTTTACTATGGCGGAGTAGATTTTAAAAAGTTTTCCTTAATATTACACAGGTGCCGCTAAAGCGCAATATTTTTATTCTACGTTCGCACCGGTACAACTTCACCATACAAATTATTGACGGGTATAGAAAATCACAATCAATAGATTTCAATTAAAAATAAATTCCGAGGTTACCTACTTTTTCAAGGACATTTAAAAATAAAAAGAGGTTCTTAAGTATTTTGACCACCTCAACGGGCAACAAGGCTTACAATTACCTACAGATAAAAAAAATCACAAAATACTCAGGTTTAAAGAATATACATAATACATTTTTATTTTGACTGTCTAGACTGGATCTGGAGTGGAATGCGAACCTGGTACCTTCGCGTTCTGAGTCCAGCGTCCAGCCCCATTATGGGGGCCCTTTTCATCAAAAATATTAAAACCCCATTTTGCGGCCATTTACATTTTGTGTGTGCCTCTAATAAGGTATCATGTTATAAGTATAGGGCAAAACACGAGTTTTTCTACCATCGGTACGCGATGATTTTTATATGAAAATAGATATACATAGGTCCGCTTTATTTTATTTCAGTGATATAGTAAAAATAGCAGTACAGATTTCGTTTTTCTGGGTTATTATGCCGTGGGCTTTGTGTTGCCGACGTTTTGGAGCACACTGCAGTGTCCATCTTCAGGCCTGACTTAAAATTTTTTTATTTAAAAATAGCAAAGTTTTTTATTTATAGATAACAAACTTTATTTTTCTTATGCCACTGTTTCTCCTGATGTTATAGGATATGTGGGGAGCATATGGACATCACAAGACGCCTCCCAGAGATTCTTCCGCCAGCCAATACTCATCCTCATATTTATAATAAAAATATTCGCTAGTACAAAAATAAAAATACGTTAATTACAATGACGATCCAGTTTATAAATATAGCATATTTTTTGTAATTATGTTTTTATAGTTTTAATTATCTAATCAGACGGGTATTGTGCACATAGTATTATTACTTACAGCACTTTTATACGAAGTGTATTTAAATTATTTCAATTGGGTCGACCTTGTCAAGTGTAATTAAAATAGTGTTACAAGCATAACATTATGTGATGAACTTTGTGAAGTTTACCACCTAATCGCAGATTGCATCTAAGTTCAGCACGCACAAAATATAACTGCTATATTATTTACAGAATCTACCTAAACAAAATAGTTATTATTTTATTAGAAAATTATGCTATAAGTAACCTATTTAGTACTGGGCCTGCCTATTTTACAAAGTGTCCTGTCTAAGGAGGACGCACAGGGTTTTGTAATTGACAAATATCCACAGTCACCCCCACACACCCTTGAAAATTTACATGAAGCTGCGGAATATACCTATATACATAATTAGATGCACTTTGATTGAAAAATAATAAGAACGGATAAGAATGGAAATTTGCGTAAGGTTTATTTTTATCATTCTATCTATGATGGTATCTTCTAAATATAATACTAACATAAACTGTTCGTTTTAACCTAACATGGCAAATAATAATTACTATTAACAACCTCTTGAGTTACGTCAGAATACGCGCGTCGGCCTAACAGTAAAGAGCGTTTACTCTGAATTCCTGAATTCCGATGAACACGACAGATTTTAAGGGCTAGTTTAGTTGCGTATGCGCAGATGACTTAAATAGTCTTCGCTCGTAAAAAGCGATGAGAATACTGGTAAGATACCAATAATATTTTCTTTTAATAGAAATTCACTTAACACCGGGAATTTCAAATTCACTTAACATTCTCGGAAACGAAATAAAAAATATGAATCATAAATATTATTTTTCGTCTTTCGACTTTTGAAATCATTTCCGTAGACGAAAAATGAATAAAAAATTTAGGTCGGTAAAACAGTTTACTTCATTAATTTATTTTTATTTAGTGAAACTAAGCAGACAAAATAAAGTTATGCGCGTCCCATTCCCAATTTACCCAACCCCTAAACATGTGGAGACATTCTGAGTGTGTCGGTTTACCTGACGTAAATTATTGAAACCATATTTGTTCATTTATCGTTAAACGTCATACTCGAGTCATAAATGCGATATATTTTACCGACACTCCGCAAAATCAAGAATTGAAAGGCAAGATTTATGCGCTTGCATTTTCCGTCAAAACTAGGCTTAAGATGTTTTTACAGAACTTGATTTACACTTTTCTTGAATAATTCAGATAACTTACGATAACCTGCACGCATATAAATTATATCTGTTTGATTGAATATTGTATTCATCGTAATTTTCTTTCTAAGGTAACTTGTTCCAATAAAAAGTAATTACTATAGGTAAACACATGAATGGAATTATCTAAGCGTTTTCACGCTTATGTTTTCACAGTGGGAATTATTTGTCTGTCGCAATCACGTTATTTCCATTAACATCATTAGATTATTCATTTCTCCCAGAACGTTAAATTAATGGGAAATTAACTAAGCATACTTTTTTACATAAAACTTTTACGTGCAGCAGAGTCGTTTTAAACCATAAATATTTAAAAAGTAAAATTTAAGGGTATTAACGTTATTATACTACAAACTATCTTTTATAATACTGATTTTGATTTTTTAAAGACAAAAAACGGAAGCGTTCTTTTCGCCATTTTTGAATTATTAGGATAGCTAAGGGTGGCCGCAAAATAAAGCGAACTAAGGAGCACATGAAATTCTAGGAAATCAGGGTGCCAGTTTTTATTTTATTATCTTATTTTTCCATTTAAAAAAAACCTTAATGCGCCCACATTTAGTGATCCCCGGCGGTATCTTGGTACCATGTTATAAGTATAGTGCAAAGCAGATTTTTTTCTAGCTTTGGTTAAGCCCTAGAGGCCTAACCCTTAAGACTTTCAGGATAAATTGTAGCGTACCGTATACCTACACCCCCAGCCAGCCGCATGTCGGAAAACTGTAGTAAATACTGCATAGTGGACATTTCGTTGCTACCCTTGTGAATTGTGTAAAGATTTGTTGCTTACATACCAAAATATTGGTCATGAAAATTGGTCACGGTCTACATACATTTATTTTATTGAACCGACAAATAATATGTTAATATAACAGGTCGATTGCTGAGATCTAAAACAGCAATTAAAATGAGTCCGTTTAATTGTTCATCTTCTTTTATTTTTGACTGCAATAAAATACCTGCTCCCCCTTTTTATATAGAATTGATTTGTTTTTTATCGAATAACAAGAAGTTAACATTTCATAATAGTCCACTAAATTATTAAAGCGGTTTTATTACCTGTAAAACACTTCTGTTAAAAATAACCCATACACAAATGCTTAAATAATAATATTACTATTCCGTATTATAGAAATAATAAACACACATCTCTGCATATTATAATAATAATAATAATAATAATAAAAATCTTTATTGAAGGTAAGGAAATATACATTTTACATTCAATTGGCGGACTTATAGCTTCTAGCTATTTCTTCCAGTCAACCATAATACAAAAAAAATAAATCTAAAATAAAATATGACAAAAGAAGAAACTAAATAAGATACCCAATATTATATAATAATGTTATGGGTTATCAAAATATTCCTGCATACTGTAATGACAATTGTTTATTAGATAATTTTTTATCATTTTTTAAAAACTCTTATGTCTGCTTGATCTTTAATATATTTTGGCAACTTATTATATACCTTGATTGCCATAAAATAAGGCCCTTTTTGAACACATGTGTATATTACTACATTTTTTTTTTTTAAAAAACTCAAAACATCCTTTGAAACTGAAAGCCCCACCCTTTCCCTAGACTGTTTTAAAGACTATTGAGTCTTTTTTTCAGTCCAGCCAACTCTACCGATTTTTTCAACAAGCTAAACCGCGATTTTAAGATTGTTAGTGTGATTAAATACGGATGAATTTACGTTATGAATTTACCCTCTGAAACTAAATATTTATCATCTTCAATCGATATTCGCTTTCTATGTGGAGATATTGATTCGATAAACTGCCTCCAAGCCAAGCGATTGGCCGCCAGTTCCCGTGCATCCTCCCAAGTCAGGTCCACGTCCCGCAGCTCTTACAAAATATTTATAAAAACTCATAATTAATTATTCTACAGCTGACGTAAATGATTTAGTAAAATATTGCACACAGTATCTAAACTTTCAACGTAAATATCTTAAATAGTGACGAATTTTCAAAGCTACCAAATTTCACACGAATTTCATTAAAACATGAATTTATCAAGGACCCGATAATTAAAAATAAGATACTTTACAATTTACCTTAGTTCTGCAAAAAGGTAAAAAATTATGTTACCTATTTTTGTTCAAACCGTGATCTAGAATAGTCACGGACTATGGGTTAGAATCCGTGGATCCCTCTCCTCCCCAACTAATTTCCTATTTTCTAGAACTGTTATTTCCGACTATTTGAAAATAGCACCTATTTCGTCATTTTTGGGGATATCATAAAAACGCAAGTATTTCTTTATAGACAATGTAACAAAACTCGATGTACAAGAGGGAACCAGTGAATTTACTTCATATTTGGAGATGATTTTGTAGATTTTTTAAAATTTGACCAATAGTTTTATAGAAAATTGAGTAAGTACTTTAATTTTTATTTTAAATCTTATAAATTGCTTTCAAATATAATCTAGTTGGTCAAATTAATACTATCTCGGCAAAAACCGAATTTTAATAAGAATAAGTGGAATTTAAATTCATCTACGGTAACTTATGAAAGCGTTAACGAGAAGATTTTTTTTCTAAAAGCTCATATTCAAAGTCATATTACAAACTCGACTCAAAACTCCATGTAGATTCACCGGTTTTCGGGTTGTACTTCGAGTTTTGTTACTGCATATATGTAAAACAATAGTTTGAACAATAAACTCTACGGTTTAAACAATAAACTTTATGAATAATATTTGAGGAACGTATTAAAATGAAATTAATGTTTATAAACATTTCTAACTACCGTTACATTGCGCTCTAGAGATCATAAACTTATTTTGGGATCATATTAACACCGGGGAATTTATTCTCGTCTGAGTTATGCAGTATTTATTAGGTTCTTCTATTATTGAATGTCTAAAGTCAGAAATGTAGCGCATTTAAAATTACCATTTACCTTTACGTTTAGTAGATATTATTGTGTAGAAGCGTATTATGGTTGGATCAGTATAAAGGACTTAATATTTATCAAGAAGGTTCTACAATAAAAATAATAATATGGTAGTAAAATGAGATCCGCATTATTTGGCTATCGTGCATGAGGTCGCGTGTTCGATTCCCGTAGTGGGTCAAAATGAAATATTTATTTACATGTGATTTTCATATTATATTTCATGTGTGATACATTGTACAGGTACTGAAGCGTGTGACTGATCATCTTACTTTCACGTAATAGAAATGATCAATATGTATACACTGCACTTGGTGTACCGATGCAGTGCCCTATGCGCCATTGGTTGCGGATAAGGGAAAGTAGTAGTAGTAGTAGTAGTAATTTATTGTAGATACTGTTCTAAAACAATAAATAATTTTTCGAAGAAGACAATTATTTATTTGTATTATTTACTGATAAATTATTTGATAAAACTAATGATGTGAGCTTCTGCAATGCAATATGGCGCCGGCGCTTATGACATTGTGAAATCAGTCGGAGACCTTAATTATTCGCAATGTACGAGTATGTACATAACTGATTGACTCATAACTAGTATTTATTAATTCATTATAATAGCAGTTAATGGTTTTCACAGCTGATTATTATTATATTAAATAAATTTTTATTTAATCGACATTGTTAAAATTATTATTACAATCTTGTTATGTTTCTTGAGTTCCTTTAAGATCCATTTTTAAATCCATAATTTGGTACTATTTTTACATCTTATTATTTTTTAAATTTTTAATGTCCGCCTGGTAGCATAGTGGTAGCACATTTGTCTATCGTGCATAAGGTCGTGGGTTCAATTCCCGTTGGGGGTAAACATGAAATATTTATTTACATCTGATTTTCATATTAATATTTCATGTGTGATACCTTGGACTGGTTCTGAAGCGTACGAATAATCATTTTATCTTCATGTAATAAAAAAATGATGAAGATGCACTGCACTTGGTGCACCGATGCAGTGCCCTCTGCACCATTGGGTGCGGATAAGGGAAATTAGTAGTAGTAATAGTATCATATGAACCTACATTAAATCAATAATTGTATCTGTGAAAAAAATATTCCTCCCCCCTCGTAATAGAGCATATTATGTCAAATTATGATGGGATGCTTACAAGTATGGAATTTTATATCGCAATTTTAGATTTGGACTATAAACATTTATTTTTCTAATTTTAATAATACACCAAAAAACAGTAGTTTAAAATTTGAATATATATCCTTCTTGAAATAACTTTAAAAATTTTAAACATCTTTACAATTAAATTAACGCGGAAACATTTCATTAGTTATCTAACGAACTGCTTAAAAACACAAAAATAGAGTCCTTCAATTTTCCACATCAACTTTGACTAAGATCCTCTTACATGGATAGTTCTCAACTTCAAGGATAAGTGCCTTCTATTTTGCGTATACAATTACCCAATTTCAATATCATTGTATAAAAAATTATAGCATTACATAATTTGATGACCCCAACCCGCGAAAAATAATCGGAAGTGAGTATTCAATTAGCGTGGTACAAAGTGTTTAGTTTTTAATCTAATAGAGTAGTATCAGTTTCCAATATGCTGTATTTTATATGTAAATTCAGTTTTAAAAATCCCACTGAAAATGTATAAAATAATTTTCTCAATGGATGACGACGTGTTCACATGTGAAGCGTCGCGCCTTTTTACTGTACCTATATATACAAGTTAATCTGATAATTAGCAGATATGGATATCAAATACTAGGCGAAATGGGGAATGTTGTAATACGTTAGCGGCCACCTAACCCAGCCAATGACAGGTCATACGCCCTGTAAACGTCTAGATATCCATATTCCCTTCCAAACCTCTCGTCTCTGTTGAGATGTCAAATTGTAACGTAGGTATACCAATTAATATTTTTTGCATCAAATATTTCTGTTATATATATATATATATTTTTAATGAGAAATATTATACATGTTTTTAATGCACTTGCAGTATTCTGAAAACTTCTATTTTAATAATTATCTACCTGATTAATATTTTTTAAATTGTAAATATTTTTTACAAATAATTGAAAAGATATAATTGATGTATCATAAAATAAATCAAGGTGGATATTAGAAAGTAATTATATATAACCACTTAAAAAATACAATTTTTTTCCACTATCAATATCAAGCACTTCTCATTCTGTGTTATTTTAATGGATTTAATTGACCATAAACTCATTTTCTAAAGATAACTTCCTCGAAATTATTGATTCCAAGTTTATTATGCGGTTAAGTTTTTTTAATTTAAACATAGTTGATGTAGCAATGTTATTTACTGAAAATCTCTTACATTGTTATAAGAACTAGGGCATTTCATAAACCACAATTATTAACAACTATTGCCAAATGCACCAGTTTTGACAGAGTAAAATTAGACTAATTGTCATAAATCTGAGTTAAAATTTTTGGTCAATCAAGCCTACGTTAATTCTAGACATTGGCTAGACAAAGCTGAAGAAACAAACCTTGAATGTTCCTAATACCCACCTAGATACCATTTGTATTCCGGAATATCATGGTTGACTGATAAATATTGCAAAAATAAATTTTAAAAAAAGAATTACTGTTTTTACAGATAATAAAGTATTATAAAAAAATATAACAAAGTTTTTTTGTGAAAATAACCATTTTAAAGATAAAAAGTGTGTAAGTCTTGAAGCATAATAAGCCAGGTCTAATTATTGTATTATTTTCAATTTTCGATAGTATGATAGATTTATTCAATTCAATAGTCTAGAATGTCTAGAATATTGATCTACAAGAGTATATCATACTTAAATTTTGTTTGTAGCTTGACTAATTGTTCAAAAAATTGTTTTTTTTTTATAAAGAAGAGTCGGTAATATGTTAATACTAAAAAAAAAATATTGAAATGAACATTGAACCGGGTTGTGTCCTAGTGGTAGAGTCGCGGACTCCGGATTGGAATCTCTAGGTTCGAATTCTGAAACCACAACTCGTTTCCTGCTTTCTGGTAGTTATTTTTAAGTATTTGAAAGAATCTCCAAAATTTAAATAATTGGGTAGGTACATATATCATAAGAAGAAGAAAAAAACTAAATTTTATTTTTGAAATATTTTCTTTTTTTACGATGGTAGTAGCAAAACAAAGAAAAGTAATTAAAAAACATCTGAGATTCTACATGGTGTGCAGGTTTGGATTTATTTGTCTTTTTTAATTATTTTTTTTGTCATATTTAATGAGCGTCGCTAACATGGATCCATGTTATAAGTAGTGCCTAAAACATTTTGTTCTAGTGTTGGCACGCTATAAATAAATTCGTATAAGGGATGACGATAATTCTTAACACAATGTTACATATTTTTTAGTTTGATCAATTCATTTTTCTTGTCTTATCTCATTTACTTTGCAAAAAGTCTATCACAACAAAATAAAAAATTTCACATAAAAATAAACAGAAATAGATATATAGGGGGTCCGTTTTAGACACCTTTATATTAATAATTGAATCGTTACTATTTGTAATAGTTAATATTTAACTTAGTATGTAGTTAATGTGTACATAAGTTCACATAACAAACTTTGTGATGTTACGAATTTTGGAATTTAATGAACATGTGTATTGTGAAAAGAATATATTGCCTTTGGCTTAAAAATATGAAAATTTTCCCAGTCGTCGGTATGTTATGTAAATCGTACCCAAATATTTTCCATTTTTATCAATTATACCTACATTAGATTTGAAAATTTACCGCAGAATTAAGCATTTTGGTTATCCAGTTGACGATATCATGACACAACAAACCTTTCGCAGTACGATCCAACACCTTTTATATAATAACAAGTGTACAAACATATTATATTGTCACATTGTTAGTACACACAGGGATATTTACTTAACGTAAATATTAGCATTATGCCTACCAGACTGATTGATACCTAGAAAAAACACTATTTTTTTTATTTTTTTTATTATGCCTGCCGTGATCCTTAACCATGCTCGGCTATTTTACAAGGTTCTCGGTTCTCGGCGTCCTGGACGTCCACTGTTGGCAATCGGTCGGCAGTTTGCGTCAGACCTACGGGACGTAGAACTGACCTGGGAGGATGCGCGGGAACTGGCGGCGATCGCTTAGCTTGGGGGCAGTTCGTGGAATCCATATGCTCCACATAGGAGTGGGATATGGAATGATGATGATTTTTTTTTGTATTTTCATTATTTCGGAAACAAACAGTACTTACAATCAATGTAAACGTAATTATAATAAACAGGGAGGCTTTTAAAGCTCAATCGTGGTGTAGAGCTTAGCATACAAAATACAAGCCATTCTCAAGTTATTCCCAAGATTACAAAAAGGGCTGTAGCCAATTTTCGTGGTGTAGGACGAATATGTAGACTGAGTAGGGTGTACCTACACCATTATATAGATTGCGCGTTTTGTAAAGTTCAATATAGATGCATTAATCGCTAGAGGATTTCATCTTCTCAGTAAAATCATGTTTTTTTATAATAATTAATATAAAACAGATAATTTTTAATGATTCCATATAAAACAAGATTCGCTAGATTAATTATAAAATAATTACTGGGCATAATTGTTCATGTAGGAAATAGCACATTATTTATATTAATAAGTGCACTACAGATAAGTTCAAGGCAATTCTCTAGTTCCTTAGTTATTGAATAATTATTGTTGGTGAGAAGAAATTTACTGCAATACCTACATAACACACATAGCACACATACTTTTTACAACATACCGAAGAATTTTATATTTTGAGGGGTGAGGCTAGAAAAAAATCGTGTTTTGCCCTTAATTGCATGTGACCAAGCCCGCACCATGAATACTAAACTACACTAAGTCCTAATTATTTATCGAAAATTAACTAAAAATACCATGTTACCGCCACAATTTTGTCTAAGAATTGCGTTTATATCTCTTTCCTATGTCAAGATATTTTGAAAAATCTTGTCTCAGTATAACAGCACTGAAAATTAAAATAAAATCACATTTTTGCGACTTGTAATTTTCCAAACGTTTCACTTTTTTTAGAACGCGCAGTTTATACTTATGGAGATAAACAAAAAAGGCTGTCAAAAATGAGATTCTTTTGTTTTTCGGAAAAGTAAGATAATCCAATAAAAAATAGGCACAAGGTAGGTAACTTCGTTAAAATTTAATGTGTCTCTATTACTCATTCGGTAATTTCGTTACCACCTTTAATTATCCAAAATTTTGAGAATTATGTCGTAAATCTAAGATTCTCGTTTTTTTTCTCCGTAGAATTAAAATGCATTTAAAAATCGGTAGGTACAGTACTCCATAATCTTTAATGCCAAATTGGCGTAAGTAGTAGGTAAGGAGTAGCCTAAAGCAATTATTTTGTTATAATTTTTTGCTCCTTTTCCGATTTATTAGTGAAAACTTTTATTTGATGGAAAAAATATGTTTTTTTAAATAACACAGTTTTTAATATAAACATGTTGGTAATATCAGTCTAGCGTTAAACTTGATTAAATAGCAAAAAATAAATCGGAAATGCAACGAAAGCTTTTAAATCGCTTAATTTCAATTGATGTTAAAAAACGCAACGAAAACCAGATGGTTTTTGTAGATAGATATGGTTTTAAATTCATTCAAAATGTTGTTTATAGATTTGTCTAAGTAGTACCTATATCTATTTTTTTCAATTTAATTTTCGATCATTTTTATGTTATTCTTGGTCCGCAAATAATGATGCGTAGGAACTCATCACACACCAAGTGAATTGCTACTTGATCATCGTGTACTTTTTAAAATAGTTGAATCCAGTAATCGGTGTTTTCTTTTTGGATAACTACACGTTTACGTTTATGTGGTACTCACAGTAGGTAGTATGTGAAAAACGAAACGTTAAATTACTGTTGACTTGCGAGGTAGGCCTTTGAAAAAGCAAAGAGCAATGTAAAACAAGCCAAGCTTTTTATCTCTCGTACTCCACTTCTACCTACTTGTATTATTTAGAATATTCCACCTGGTGACGTCACACGTTAAAATCTTTTTCAACTAGCGCTTTGCATTTTACTCGCTAGAAATTTTTGCCGATTTTGAGCGGAATTAAAAAGAGCATTTCGTTTAGAAAGTATGAAATTTACCGTGTGAAATCATTTAAGTCAAAATACTGTCTTTATTAATGTTTTTTTTAAATTTTAGAATGCAAACATCTAAAATCAAGCTGGAAGCTATGATTGACTAACTTTTTAACAAAAAATACAGGTTATTAAATTAATGGTTTGGGAGAAGGCATGTAATTTTTATTACTTGTTATGTATTATTTATTACGAAATTTAATTACTCCTTATTTACTTTATATAAGAAATTATATGTATGTACATGCCCTTTGTCTAGTATAATATAAGAAAGTGTGACTAAGTAGTACATTTTCTCTAATTATCCGCCTTTTGTTATAATTTTTCCCATATTAAAGTTCATTAAAATTCTAGAAATATAGATTGTCCTTACATTTCAATTGAATTCAAATACAAAAGTTCATAGAATTCAAATACATTTAACCATTTTTAATGAATTAGATTTTCCTACATTATCAGGTGCTGCGTTATTTCAAAAAGCTATGCAGGCTCGTAGTAAACTGCCACCCATATATTTATATATTATGTATGTTTTAAAGCCAAATAACAAAAAAGGTATTTACGGCAATGATGCAATAATTCATTATGTATTCATATAGTTAAAATAGCCACGCATTCCGTATGATACAAATACTTAAAGTTAGTTTGTATTCATAATATTCAAATGTTTATGTTACCATGGCGCTCAGCGCATCACTCAAGAAAAAATCCTTTTTCTGAGAAGTCGGGTAAGCTCTCAAGCATTATTTTTAACTATGTTATATCATTACTGTTTTTCTGTAATGTACTTATAATATTTATAGTTTGGTGTTGGTATAGATTAAAATTTTAATAGTTGGTGGTGGTAAAAAATCTGCCACTAGTTTATTATTTTGCATTTAGTTAGACGTTTAAAATCAAGACAAGGATAGACCAAGAAAATTGTTTTTTTTTATATATTTTTATATCTCAACTAAAAAATTGTTTTCTTTTAATTATTTTCGGTTCTATTTAACATCTGATATCACGTTCCTTTGTTTATCTGAGGCGTTTACGGGGAATATGAGTTAAATAGTGCTGTTTCATTGGTTTTGCATTTGATAATATACCGACTAACGATTGCGTGATGCGCGATATTACACATCTACATCCTCGTTTAGCACAAGTCTGGGTCTTTGGCGCGTTCGGCTAAAGTGCTAGAGGTCGCAGGTTCGATTCGTAAGACAACATCCTACCTTCATGTAATAAAATCATCAAGATAACCTGCCATTGGTGCACCACTGGATGGAGATGAGGGATAGTAGAAGTTTTACACATCTAAATGAGGCCTTACCTAAAAACCAACTAGCCCTACCCTGAAAGTTCAAAATAATGTTTTTCAAGGCTAAAATTTAAAAATTTAAATTGAAAAGGCTTAAAAATAGCTAGTTTCATTTATCATGTTCAAGACATGGGGGTTGTTTCAATATATAACGTCTTTGTTTATGTGCGACAGAGGTCACATTCTATTTTTAAATACTTTTTTCGATTCATCCCCGGTCATGTATCAATTTACACGCGCACACGTTTCAGGGTGAGGCGAGGGTGGTTTATGTTTTTTCCACTGTAACGTTGTCTCTTAGTGTCAGAGGTCATTACTATTAATAACCAGTGATTATATAATAATAACAAACTAGCTAACCGTCACGCCATTTCTCCGACGGGGTAGGCAGAGAGGATTGAACACAAACTACTATTGTTATGAAATACTTTCCTTAATTCCTTCACATCAATACATCTTTGTGACCGCGATTTTCCGATTGTTCTCTATGACCACTTTTCAAGTATTTGTTTTACACCTGAAGCAAGCCACGTCCTTCTCTCGACTTTCTGACTTAAGAGGACTTCCACGCCCAGAAACATTCGCTTCATAGAAACTTTTAGCCTTTTTTTCATCATTCATTCGCTATACAATTTAGAAGACCTTTCTTAATTAAAAAAGAAAGGAAAGAAAATTAAACCTAACAAATATGTCTCAAAAATTTTTTTCTTTCTTTTTTTTGGTATCCTTTTATCCCTACGCGCTTAGTGATAAGCATAAGTGCATAGGGCATTACATTAAATATATAGAAAATAATTAAGACTGGTTAGTTCAGAAAATCCACCATCTGACATCAACCCTTAAAATGTTACTACAATATTTTGACTAAACCAAATTCAAAAATACAATTTTTAAGAAAATTTATCCTACTAGATTTCATGTCAATGAAGTACCTTTACTTTTATATGACTTTGATTAACCGAATTTTGACGTGGATAACGTCATAATAAATCGATGAACGCCGGCTGCACTACGAAAAAGTATGACTCATTGTCACGTTCCGCCTAAGCCGAGTGCGCAAGCGAGAGCGCGGAACAAGCGATAGAGAGGCACAATCCGCCTAAGCGTTCGGTTTGTGACGCATCTATCTCTCTTTCCACTCCATCGGCCGATGCGTCCGAGTAGAAGGGAGCACACAAAAAAAGTTAATTTATGGAAAAAATAGTAATTTTCAATTTACTCGCTTTGCATTATACAAAATAATGATAATTCAGTAATAATAATTCAATTCAATTCATAAAAGTTTGCTATTTTTTATCAATGTTTTCTTATGACGTTATCACGTAAAATTGTCGTCCGTAAACCGACTTTACAGACAACCAAAAGTTTTTTTTGTGTGGTATCTATGGTAAGTGGTAAATTAATGGATAATGATCAGCTCCGAAATCTCTAATAAAGATTAAATTTCTCACGCCTTACAAAAATTTCTCACTTATCGTATTTTATTTAATCACGCCTTTTTTTCTTTCCAAAATAGCGACAAAGCACAAAATAATTATTTAAAATAATAAACGACTGACATGGCGTTGCTGGTATAAGCCCGTCGATAAAAATAACAATTAAAATGATAATGTTCTCTGAACTTTATAAAACCTGCATTGTTATTACTAAAAAATGTAAGTAGGCAAGAATTTTTATCTGAATGTATTAATTTAAATTTGTTGTCTATGCGGGAAGTTTTATCCTGTTAATATGTTAAATACTTTTATTTTCATTAAAATACAACAATATCATGTTTCAGTGCTTTACAGCATACAGCACTTACATATTATTTATATAAATACCGATATTTAATTTACGTCTCAACTTTAAATAAAATAACATATTTTGGCACTACTTTTTCTCGTTTTTTACTACTTTTTATGGTTTTAAACTTTTTTCACTCCTAATCTGCTTTAGTATGCCTCCCGAGAGCCTTAACCATGCTTGCCCATTTTACAAGGCTTCAGGTTCTCGGCGTCCTGGTCGTCCACTGTTGACGATTCGTCGGCAGTTTGCGTCAGAGCTGCGGGACGTGGACTTGATGACTGGGAGGAAGCACGCGAGCTGGCGGCCGATTGCTTGGCCTGGAGGAGCTTTGTGGAATCAATATGCTCCACATGTGATATGACGATGATGATGATGAATCTGCTTAGTAGTAAGTTTAACTCTACCTAAAAGTCTTTAAAGCATATTTTATTTAAATTGTCATTTATTTGTAAGAGGTTTTTAAAATTACCATAATATTTCAAGTATTACAAAAAAAAAACCTATAATTTGTAATAATAAAAGTTTTCCTAAATTCTTTGTTAAATTTCTCTGTTTATCATTCACAAAACCCGAATACCATTTAACCCTTTAATGCACATTACAGGGAGATTATGTGTTACTGATAGGTAGATCAAAAATGTATCCACAGTAAATAAGTGTTTTTTAAAAAATGTTTTATCATAAATATTCGGTTAACCAACATACCTTGTTAGTATAATATTTTTGAGACATACGGTAATCATTGTTTCTGAAAAAAGAGGTATAACAACAATATTCATTATAAGTACCTGCTTGTTAGTTTTAATGCATCTCGCAAAAGTCATTAAGTGGTAAATGTCATTCATTTTGATTCATAGTAAACCGATAATTCTATAATAATTACACATACCGCAACATAGTAATGTAAATGACATGTTGCTAGATGATTTTTTAATAATGTTCTATATTCTACGATACACTCGCGGCTACTAAATGCCATTTTGCAATGATATCTATAAATAAATAAATAAAATAATCATTCGGCTTGTTTGTGACACGAGAACAAGTTCACTATTTTCTTCAATGTCCATTGTGGTAGGTATGTTTACATTAAAAATATGTTGGTTTTTTCACAGTATACCACCAAGTAAGTAGGCCACCAATAGTAAAAACTAATGTTTACTTTTTCGTCGTTTCTTAATCAATTAATTTTGTCTAAGCCAATATCACTCGTAAATGAGTGGAGGCTTTTAATGATTTATTTGTACTGTACAAAAAAAATCATGCGTTTTTTAAATTATTATTATTTTGGTCCACTCCATGGAGTAGTGGATTGCGCATTGGGCTGCACGAGGTCGCAGATTCGATTCCCGATGGGGAGGTCAATATAAAATATTACTTTAAATGTAATTTTTACTTGAAAATATTTTATATTTCATACCTCGGACAGGCGCTAAAGCGCAAGACTGATCATCTTGCTTTTATGTAAACAGTTATTAAGATACACTGTACTTGGTGACCCTTATGAACTATTGGATGCAGATAAGGGAAAGTAGTAGTTTTTAGAAATTTTGAAAAAAAATCCATATTAGATAAACGTGGCGATGGCGGTTTGTTGTGTTAGCGCTGCGAATTTTCTTCAAATGGTTATAAATGCGACTATCTACATATTTTCATATAAACGCAGCTTTAGCAGGTCAGCTAATTATGTACAATATTATTTTCATTTAAATATGAGAGAGATTTTCAAATATGATTATGATGCGACTCTATAATATATTAGGATTATCTTTCGAGATGCAAAAAGTGGCATTGAATCAATGTTTCATTTGTATAACCTCGTTTTACATACACATTTACATGTAAAATCTCGCTAAAACTCACTCCTATTAAGAATTGATAATTAATATAAACATAACTTTATTTTATATTTTTTTTAATTATTAAATATTATTATCTTATTTGTTATTTTCTTTGGGTATAGACAATAACTTAAGGCTTGTAAGTCTAGGAAAATAGTGCCTACAAAATACCTTGTATTTAAAAAATAACTATTGTTAGTTACTTTACTTTAAAGAATCATTGTTTCTCCATTACTAAAAGAATTATATACGCTTGAGATGGTCTTTATTTTAGACTTTAAGAAACTTGAAGGTAAGCGTTGTTTTTTTTACAATTGAGAATTGATAGATTTAACAGAGCCTATTAATTTAAACCATAGATGGACCATGTAGTAGGTACACACCTACAGAAACATATTTTTGACATAAATATTTTTTAAACGCGTTAATTCGTTACAGTAGTATAATCAAATTATTGTGCCATAATTTTTGTGACATAAAATTTGTGCCAACATTTCAGGAGACACATTTTAATGATTTCTCCAACTGCTAGAAAATGAAATAAGTTGGAAAAATACAGCATACTGCGGCTTAAAATAAATATAATTCTAATCTTGTAAAATATTATTTTATAGATCAGGCTGAAGAGCCAAAGGGCTTCCAGGTTGGTATATTAGATTTTAAAAACAAAGCAGGAAGTTTAATTAGTTCCATTAAGTATTTTCCAATTTTCAACTTTTAAAAAGTTAAGTTTCTTGGATAATATTAAACACTAGTTCTAATCTGAAATACGACAGAAACAGTCTTAACAATTTTTGCTCTCTTTCTGTTATGATAATCTGATCCATCTTTTCGCGGAAAACTGGTTCGGACTGAATTTTGTTTGTTGATATGTAAATATGAATGAACGAAGTATGCAACACGATGCCGTAGTATTTGGTGTGCATTTGGGAACGGATTCTCATGACTTCATAAGCTACGTTTAAAATAGTTTATTATCCATAACGGAAGCGATGGATTTAATTCTCAAAGTATAGTTTTGTATTAACATAATTGGAAGTAGCACGACTTGTAAAAATGGACATAATAACTTTAATACAAATAATGCTATACGTATTTACTAATATTTCATTACGCCAAGTAAAAACATGTAAGTGACTTCGTTAGAATTAAACCGCATATAAGTACGGACATAATAATGTATTATGTAGGCAAGATTTCTGATACTTTAAAGTTTAAACCAATCTTACGTTTGTTTATGAGAATATTCAGTATGTAAATGCACACGAATACGATGTTTGGAGAGGTATGTATAGAAATAAAATTTTACCTATACCTATACTATTTTGATATAATAAATAAATAATAGTGCGTAATTTAGGTTCGTGACAATCTTGCATTACTAATTTGATATTCTATTAATTCATAATATAAGCGTAATTAAAACGTCACGAATTTCGTCATTTATGAACATTCCATACATTTAAATAAGTATCTATCTAATATACTAATTATTATTTCAAGATAAGTATCGTTAGTATATTTAGATTTTAAAAGTTCATAAAAAAAATCTATGTATTCGAATGACTGATATAATAAATACATATTTGTAAAATCTACATTTTAATCAAAACAGAAGCAATAACGTGTAATAGAACATTAAAATTTACTTGACTCATTGCATAGATAAGTTCTATATATTTGTTCGGAGGTCATTGATCTAAAATAAATTGCATATCTACAAATGAATCTTAAAGAAAATGAGCGTTAGAAAATTCTCAACTTTGACTTTTCCTTTGTAGGTCCTTCATAATCCTAATCAACTTTCCTCTATAACCTAATTACCATATCTCTATTTCTTTAGCTCCTCTTACCCAAATGAGTACGTACTACTATTTTTGTAATTTGCATAGGTAAATAATTATTATTTAACTGTAAATCAGAACAGCATAATGTACAAAGGATTCAAAAGGTATATTGAACTACCGGAGACTGTCAAAGAAATAAACGGATTAAATGAATTCAGAAGGAACCTTAGTAAAATACTAATCTAATACAGCAAAGTTTCTGAGCCATAAATTTTGGATACCACAACAATAACGTATTGCAGTTATATCAAGAATAGCGAATTGCAGTTACCTTATTTAACTAGGAATCACTCGGTTTTTATTTGGAATGGTAACAAGAATAGAACCGCTTGCTGCAATATTCGTAAGAGATTTTATTTCTTACACTATACGAAATTAAGATATTTGAAATCAGTGTATACCAATTATTATTTTTTTTTTTTAAAAGAAACATTTGAGTTCTTATGATTTACTCAAATATTTCAGTTTTGGGACTGCTTTCAAATAGTCGGAAATAACTGTGTCAGAAAGCAGGAAACAAGTTGTGCTGGAGTGGGATTCGAACCTAGAGATTCTAACCCGGAGTCCTCGAATCTACCACTAGACCACAACCCGGTTCATATCATAAAACATAAAAAGCATATTTGTGATCAGTTATAAATATTTCGATGAAAAAAAAAAAAGTATTATATTAGCTGTAAGAAAAAAAATTTATAGGTAAATAAAAATGTACAAACAAATCCTTGTAAAAGCCAGTTTGAAGTAAAATAAATATTTCATCCACTTACCCTGGGGTTTCTTGGCTCCTCCACTTCCCACCAGCAATTCCTGCCTCTCTACCTGCTCCTGCTCCAACTCGTCCATCACGAACTCGTTGGTCGTCATCTTGAACTTTATTCACAAAAATGTATTCAATAAATCACGGTCAACTCGCAACTTGCTTACAATTTCAGATCACTTTAAAAATATCAACAGTACTTAATAAAAAATTAAAACACGTTCATTCTATTTGTACATTTTACTCAAGTATATTATACTTTTGTCCTATGTTACCCGCATGCATTTCGTGTGAACTAATGCGATGTAATTACAGGTTGTGTACTAATGAATAAAGTTATCGGAAACACTGCACGGCCAAAATGATCCCAAAGAGATTTCGTAACATCAATCGGTAGCACGTCACACTAACTAGCAATGTATTCTGTGATAAATATTTTTATCGTGGGTTGTTTACGTTTTTCACGGACATTGGCACTTTACCGAAAAATCATGCTGGCTAAGATTGTCAGATTCGGTCGATTCGAGTTCATCATTCAGTGGTAAAGAAACATTTTGATTCACTTTTATTTCGCGATAACCAGTTCGGTATCAGGTATCAGGAGCGCAGAGGTAGCGATGGGTGTGTTGTATAAATTTACTACCCCGCGCGCTGACCGCGTACGCGTACCAGCCCCGCTAAATCTGTATGCTGTGAACTATAGTGGAGTGTGTCGGGCTCACACGACAGCGCTCCTCAGATTCTCGCTACAGTCTGCCGCCATTCAGAAAAATTCTACACATTTATCTCATTTGTAGTAAGTACACAGTTTGAGTAGTGACGGTTGTATTTGCACGCTTTTTGTGTCGTTTTTTGCAAAATCCATTCTTTCAGCACGTCAGGATAATAAGGAAGCGAACTTAACCATTGCGGAAAACTACGTTTTTATATTTCATCGATTTTACACCGGTTTTTGTAAACGGACATTGTTTTGCGATCAATAATAGCGCAAAAAATTGTTACGAGTTCTAACGGAATATTAAAAAATTAAGTCTACTTATACATCATGATGATTATTGTGTAATCGTGAAATGCTTAAATTAACAAGTGAGTAATACTAAAATTATGAGTATTTATGGTAAATTGATACGAATTTGTTTTTTTTAATGTTGTTTACTAAGAAAAATATTAAAATGTAACAACAGACGCGTATACTATATATAATATATTGTACAGCGGTCAAAAATGTTTAGTAGGTAGCTTTATTTATCGTTTCATTTATATGTTTTATGAGAAATAAAGGGTACCTAACAATGAAGTATAACTGGTTTTTTTTTGTTTGTAAAACTCCCAGGTGGAATACTTGTCATTATTTATCGGGTGTCTGAAGTTTAAATGTTTACTTTACGTTCCATTGATAAAGTTCACATAAATAAATAAGGTGACAATAAAACTTTACATAGTAGAAACATCAAAGTACTGCCTTAGGCTTGTTCCAGTCATCAAAGAAAGGAATTGCCAAGGGAATTCAAAGCTGAAATAACGCTTTACATCTGTATTAATGAAATATACTTGCTAGTATTTTCAGCTGGTCATAAACAAAAGCTTTCCAGTAAGTACCTGTTAACATTGTTTGTTTTTTTTGTTCCTATCTGCACAAAGTTTTTATTTGCCATTTTTTGCGAATTCTCGTAGCTTTATTCATCATCATCATAATAACATATCCGATCCCTATTGGAACATACGGATTCCACAAACTGCTTCTAACCCAAGCGATCAGCCGCCAGTTCCCGTGCATCATCTCTAGTCAAGTTCACGTCACGTAGTTCTGACGTAAATCAGTGGACGTATAGGACGCAGAGAACCTTATTCCCTCCAAAATAGACGTATATGGTTAAGGCTCGGTTAAGGCGTGGTTGTGAAATTATTATCTGACTTTATTTTATCTGAAAATCTTTCAGGTTAACTCGTAAATGCTGAATACTCAACACTGAAAGTAGTGTTGTGAAACGATGTTGTGAGATGGAATAAAGGTAATTTTAAAACAAAGCATTAAGCTTTAACTGAAATTCAAAATTTAGATTTTAAGATTTAATTTTAGCATAATACAACGACTAGGATAACTTTTCAAATAATACTGTTTTAGAATTTTATGCAGTATCAGTCAAAAGACAACCGGTGTAAGTTTCTGAAATCCCGATATTATGTTTTAATTATGTTTTTTATTATAATAGCAGGTAAGAGTTTAAATTATAATCCTTTCCACTAACATAGAGAGCTTGTTCTGATTTACGTTCAATGTTTAGTTAATAAGCCAATAAAACGGTGTTTATTGAAAAAATAGCTATTGTTGGAAGAACAACAATGTAAAATATAATGTCGTAAATGTGTCGTAATAAATGTTGATAAAGATTGCTCTAATAATTATTATATTGAAACATAGAAATCGTGATCACGACCCTTAGGTATAGCGTAATAAAAATGAAATTAGTGTGATTATTGTTTACGTCAGTATGCAGATTCCACTATTAATCTTGTATGTATAATATACTATCAATGTTTTGATCGCTAACTTCATACGTCCACTGCTTTGTATTACGTTATAAGCTATAAAACAGAAAAGACATGCAAATGCACATTATGTTACACTAAAATGTTACGTAACTAGGTTGGTTTTTTTATAATTTTCCTACGTATCACATAAATAATTATTTTATGTGGTAGTTTACCATTGTTAAGAACTATTTAGGTGTAATATTTGTCTTATAATAATTCCAGTTTAAATAATTTTGTAGGGAAATACTGCGGCCGATTTAAAAAAAAATATGAATACTATGGAAAAAAAAAATTCTTTTCGATAATAATTTTTCAATTATCAGGATTACTTAAGGTGGCAGCAAAATAAAAATATATAGTTATTAAAGAACATATCAAATTGTATGGAATTGAATAACAGTGATAGTTTTTATTTCATTATTGAGATTATAGAAAGCTTTTCCGTAAAAAAGTATGAGACCCGTCATCTTAGCCCCACGTCCACGTTGTAAGTACCTACATATACACCGTGTCCCACGATGAGACCGCGAAACTCCGGAGGTTGATTGTTCATGGTATTCTGATCTTTATAAAGTTTTTTGATCCGGGCATTTTTAATAAAATTAAAAAAAAGTATTAACGACTTTAATACTGGCTTTGGTAAATGCTAGCGGTGGCGGGGTGGCGTGGGGCGGGGAGGAGTGGGGGTCCGCCCTGGTCACCGGAACGCCTTGCCTTGTGCGGACATTCAAAATTCGAATTTCATATCTGAAATTGGTGCAGGTCACGTGGTTTAGCCAGTTTAAAAATGGACGGTATTACACGCGTGAATTTTTATTCATATTTTAATCATTTTTTTAAGAAATTAGAATTGAGTTTTGTGAAAAACTTTATTAAGATTTTTTTTCTCAGAATATATCATGAATAATCACCCTATTTTCGCGGTCTCATCGTGGGAAACGGTGTATATGTGGTAAAACACGATTTTGTCTGGCTTTGGTAAGTTCCTTAAGCGAAATCACGTATTGTTCAATAAATAATTATCAATTAGATATTGTTTATGAAACGAACATAATGCAATTATTTTTGCAGCATGCAGTTGTTTACTTATAAGATATAAACTGCATATTTAGATTATAAAGTTGATTTATTACTTTTTAATGTACTTTATTCTTATCACGGTAATAATGCAACATAAACACAAGCTAATTTTATCTACTCGTGTAAATTATTACATAGAAAATAGGGACAATCAAAGTACCTACATATCTGTTAAAGCGTTTATCGATTTCGTATTGTCGATTTTCTATAGATTTACGTAAATACAAGGTTGATATCGACCTTCACCGACCTGTATCTCGATATGTCGATTTTAAAAATACCCAGATCTGGCCGATCGAAGAGACGATGCAGCGACAATGTCCAGAAAGATACGGCTAGGATAGGAGTCGAAACACTGGGCGTCTTCCTCCGAAGATAAGGCAGAGGAAGAAGCTACTCTCAGAGAAGGCGTTAAACACTTCTAAACATACTGAAGTGATGACGGTAGGCCGTTAGGATCAGCACACAAATGTAAGTAATGTTAGGAGCGAGATTAAAAAATGCAAAGGAATTAATTTGTGTACCTCGGAAGCAAGATCATCTGAGGTGGAAGAACAAGAAAAGAAGTAGACAGCCGCATCCATCACACAAGGCTGGCGTTTAACAAAATAAATCTAAGATTCGAGAATCTAATAACATTACCTTAAAACTACGAAAGCAACTTGCCAAGACATATTTATGGAGCATTTTAATGTACGGATGGTGAGACATGGTACCTACCGAAAGAGATCGTAAAAGACTATAGGCCATCTGGTATTACAAAAGAATGTTAGGAATCTCATGGAGAGACCACATCACGAATGACGAGATTCTGAGAAGAATCAAAGGAGAAAGGCACCCGATCAAAACAATCAGTGAGAGGGTGGCCCAATGGATCGGCCACATTATGCGTCATGAGGGTCTCGTGCATGACATGATAGAAGGAATGGCTTCGGGAACAAATTCCAGAGAGCGCCTCGGACGAGAGTATCTGGAGCAAGTTTGTGAGGACACGAACTGCGCCTCATTTATACTGAGCTGAAGAGGGCTGCGGAGGATAGAGCGCAGTGGAAAATATGGTGTTGAACCTTGCTGCAGACCAATCCTTATGATTAAGACATCGAATTTGTCTTATCTAAGTAGATTACTACCTAATCCACAGCTAATGGCGCATAAAGTGTTTCTTGATAATTTATTACATGAATGTAAGACGATTAGTATTACGCTTTAGTGCTAGTCCAAAGTATCATAAATATAACTGCAACATTTCATATTGACCCCCATAGAAATCGTACCCGTGACCCATGACTCATGGAGCTCAACGTAGTGACTAATGGACCACGAGACGGAAATAAAAAATACTGTTTTCCACTGCTTATTTTTACTTTTTCGCATAATTCGCAGAATTAGTACTGGGTAATAAATGTATGTTAGTTAAATAATAAATGCAGTTGCAAAGAATCTTTGTGGCAATGAAATATGAGTAATGCGCACTTTATATGGGTCAGAAAACTGAACAGTTTATTGTGCAGTTTGTAAAATGTCTCGTATAAAGTGAAAGCTGTGTAGAATATTGAATGGTCGGCGCGACGTTTGGCTGACCTGACGGTTAATGTTTTTATGTAAAAGGTTAAATAGATATTTAAATATTGAATGCTTTTAAAAACGTAAAAACCAAATAACATTTCACAATATTTGCTATATTAAGAGTTTCCCGCGTAGAAACATACGATAATAACCTTAAAAAATGTACATATTTAGTGTGTCTTTTGAAAGACAGAAGAAATTGTACAGTTTTCGGTACCGTGTAAAGTGCGCATAACACAATTGTTATGAATTTCCATTGTACGAACACCTCATAATCTAGCAATTTTCGTTTTACGCTTATTATAACTATAAAAGGTTTTAAAGTTAATATGTTTTACGTTATGCCTTCAAATAGCAATGAATTAACTTAAAACGGTTTCTGACATTTTAAACTAAGGTTTTGTTTTATTTTTTCTTTTCCGAATAAATCTGCAAATAATAGGTGAAGAATAAAAATAGTTATTTTTAAAATGCTAAAGACAAAGAGATAAATTAAATATATATTATTATAAGGTATTCGTAAATTAAGATCAGAATACTCTGCACTTGGTATATACTAATGCATTGCCCTATGCACCATTAGGGGATGATAATGGAAATGATTTTTTTATTTTCAAAAGAAAATTTTTTGTTTACAATAAAATACATAAAATCACATATACATTAGAAAAAATAAACAAAAATCCCACCAAGGCATAGCCTGTTTGTGGGTATACTGTGAAAGTCAATGTGAATGTGTTCACACTCTTTCAAGCAGCATGCACGAGGCAAAAGAGAAAAAGACATTTTAAAAAGTACAAGATATTGATATATTTATACAAGAAGAAGGGAAATAATTATAAAATGAAAAATAACGGAGATTATGTTATTGTTATGGTCTTTATAGTAAGAATGATTTTACCTTTACACTATGTATCCAACTTTGTGTTAATTTTTAAAAAAATGAAAAATTAGTAAAATTTGACAATGCCATTTTATTGTCAGTTAAAAAAGAATTTATTAAACTGGGGGCGATAAAATGTGCATGTATCTGAACAAGCCGTGATTTACAATGTGGTATTTCTAGCACTTGGTTTCTTCTTTGACTTGAAAAGTTTTGGTGCATAAATACATAATTTAAACATTGTAATCAATATATATTTGTATAATTTCCATTAGATATGCTTCCTAAAACAATTGGAGGGAGGGAAAGGTTCTCTCTTTATGGAGCATTATTTTGATAATTAATTTTTTAGATGTTTCCAAAGTTTTTATGTGATTATTATACGCTCCCCCCCATCGAATTACTCCATAGGAAAGCGATGACTGAACCAGTGAAAAATATATGATTATATATGATTCGTATATATCTACTACTGCTCGGTACTACTACTTTACCTTATTTGCACCCAGCGGTGTATAAGGCACAACATTGGTACACAGGGTGCAATTTGATCATTTTTGTTACATGAAGGCAAGATTATCCATCTTACGCTTGAGCGTCAGTAGCAGGTATCACATATAAATATATGAGATAAATTATGAGAATTACAGTGATATACATGATTCTGATTATGTAGTTCATTACGTAATTTTTGTAAGAAACAAAGAACCGCCCTAAGAAAGAAATGTTACCTAATAAAAATATCATTTCAACACTTCATTAATCGTTGTTTCCGCGTTTTAAACAAAACAAGATTACTTTTAATATGTCGCATAATATTTCATAGTTATTTTTCATCCGAGCATGTCATCCACATATTATTGTGTCGTGAAATAATTAATTACCCTTCCGAGTTAGCGGCAATTAATACGGAACTATGTAGGACGTAGCTCTATCTACTGGGAAAACAAATAATGTCATTTGAATAAATAGGTCTCAAGCCACGTTTACACCATTCCGTTTATTCGTCCATTTCTTCCAATAAAAACGGAACAAGATACTAAAGGAGTCCATATGTTAAAAATTGAGAAAAAAGCTCACCCATTTACTCAACTCACTTTCACACAGTGCTTCTATGAATTATTGTAGGATCTCTATGATTTTTCTACGTATTAATATGTGTGTTTTAATTCTTAATTTTTATTTTATTGACTTTTTGTTAAACCACCTCTACAGGCCAGGAGGCCCAATTACCTCCGTATCGTGAGTCCAGCGTCTTAGCCATTGTACTACGGAGCCCCCAATGCTACTTTTATTTACGTATTTAAATAAAATTAAATGTTCGTATGTTTTAACAGTATTCAAGATACAAATAGTGCTTTTCTGGATAATTAAGCCGTGTTTTTAGGCTCTGTGTTGCCGACGCTTCAGACTACACTGTATTGACCATCTTCTGGCTGATCGCTGATATGTGAGTATCATATGTGTGATTGTGTGTGAGGAGTTTATACAGTGTCGCAGTCGAGTTGAAATCACTTTATCGTGAGGATCATAGTCATATCTTAAAGAAAAGCATTAACAAGGGATGGTTTAAATTTTATTTTAAATACCTATATTTATTTATTTATTTTCAAAAAATATTACAAAATGGTTAAATAAATATATATACATGGTGTAACAAAACTCGTACTACAAACCCGAAAACTGGTAAATCTGCATCATATTTGGAGTCAAATATGTAATATGATTTTTGAATCTGAGTTGATAATTTTTTTTTTCTTTTCATAAATGCTTTCATTAGTACTGCAGGCTAATTAAAATTGCAATAATTCTCATTAAAATGCGGTTTTTTATTTTGTTTTCTTTATAATTAGTATTGATTTCATAAAATGGATTATATTTGATAACAATTAGCTAATAATTATTTTTAAAATCAACAACATTTTGGGTGTCCTGGCCAATGACAGGTCATAAGCCCTGTAAACGCTTGAATATCCATATTCCCGAATTTGAAAATAAATCTACTTCATCTCTGTAGAAATATAAAAATGAAAAAAATCATCTTCTTAATAAATTTTCTCGAAAACTATGGGTCAAATAAAAAAAATAAAATTTCAAAATCGACTCCAAATATGATGTAGATTCACCGGTTTCTCGCTTGTTCATCAAGTTTTGTTACACGGTGTATATATTATTGAATCAACAAGATGGCGGACGCACCTTTTTTTCATAAATTGAAGATGGGTAACATTTTTAAGGGTTATTGGTATCCTGATTTCGAATTTAACGTTTATTTTCAAATCTAACATGTCCGAAGCAAAATTTTTTTTTTAAACATGAGGTTAGGTATTGTTTTCAGTAATGTGATTTTTTTCAGATTCTGAAGATATGTAAAGTGGTGAAGTTGTCAAGGGCTTTATGGGGTTATAATCAAAGTAAATAGGAAGAATCAAACACAACAGGGACGACAGACAATTAAAAACATTCGCGCAATACCACACATTCTATGAGTAGAAATATATAAACAGAATAGGAATGCTTAAAATAAATCCCAACAGAAAACACCGAGGTTGTATAAAATCCGAGCGTGAAAAATCAAAAAGAAAAGTTTAAATTTCCCTTGGTTTATAATAATATCTTCAAGTAGACTTCTTAAACCTCTTTATAGGGAATGCAATACTTACAATAATATACAGACCTCTTTCGTAGAGATTATTTTTCAATCTTTTTGATTTTTAAACCTTTTTAATACCGTGTAAAAACTAGCCTTCTTAAGGGTGAATATTAGTAAACCTTGAATACTTTTCTGGCGCCAGGAAATCAAAATAACACTGCTCGATTTAAAAAAACTCCTTGTCAACGGCTGAAACAGTTGTCACTTAGCTTGTAAATATATCGTTACTAGGCGACATTTGACAATTAATGAGTGTTATCATTTGGTCCCCAAGTTTGGTTTTTCTCACGGGACTATAATTCGACTGAAATTAACGCCCTAATGTTGTTGTCTAAAAAATCTATTTATTTGGTTTTCATCGCGCATCGAAGTTCGAAACACATAAATCTTGGCAGTCATATTGACAAGAATGAAATATTGTGGAATTTCAAGGGAAAAAATCTTATTTACTTCTGCGCTAGAATATTCAGAAAATTAGAATAATAAACTAGTATAAACCTAAAGCCTCGTTTGGCAGGGTATTTTAAATTTGACTAAATAGATTATATTTGATAATAATTTGTAAGAATTTCTCATAAAAAAAATTACTCAATTTTCTCGAAAACTTTGAGTCAAATAAAAAAAAAAAAATTACAAAATCGACTCCAAATATGACGTAGATTCAGTGGTTTCCCGCTTGTACATCGAGTTTTGATACACCAAGTATTGTTGAGAACTTCAATAGGTTTGAGCTATTCTGAAAAAATCCATAGTTTTCTTATGAATCGTCGATTGAAAACAGAGGATCTGGGTTCGATTTCCGATGAGAACACAAAAATCGAAAGTTATTTTTCTCGAGCCTGGCAATTGCCTGGTCTGTTGATCTGGTTGAATAAATTAATAAATAAATATGTATGATAGTTTGGGAGATACCAAGGGGGTAACAAAAAGTGCCAAAATATGCAAGAAAAAAAATGTAGATCAATGATTAGAAATAAAGTAATTAAAAGAATCTTTTCTTTCGAAAATATTTTAGGGGATTTGAGTAAACATATACATTATACTCCCAGGAGTTATTAGAACTCATTCCGGGACTGAGGAAAATATAACAATTTTTATAAAGTACATGATATAAAGAGTTACAAGAGACATCGTATTTTTGGCTAATCTTAGACTAGTTCATACAAATATTTATACATACTTACTTTAAAAATTCTAACTGAAAAGAAAAAGATCAACTAGATCAGATTAATTTCAATAGAGATATCGTATGCCAGTTTAAAGTGTTAACAAATATACAATTAAAAATATACATCCTAACTACAAACAAACATCTTACCTTAAAAGAAAAATCTAACAATTATAAAAAAGTACATCATTTAAAGATCAACCAGAAATGGACCAGTTTAATGTATAACAATTATAACAAAATACATAATATGATAGACTAATAAATTTATACTACAATATACAATTATAAAATATACAATATACATCCTAACCAAAAAGTACATAGTATGAAGAACAACAAGAAAAATACTATTTTATCCTATTAAAAAGAAGGAAAATAAACACAATTTCTTTATATTTATAGAACAGTAAAACATCAAATTAATATCCAGTCAAAAATAACTTTTATATTTGTTTTCTATAAAATGGTTTAGGAAGAAATTCTTAAGGGCCACGCTTTGCACTTTACGAATTTTGTTTTCTCTAATTTTACTTGGTAGCTTGTTATAGAGAGTTCGAGAGATATTCTCCAAAGACTTTTTTCCAAACTTCGTTGAATTAAATTTCGGTATATGTAGATTTCTTGAGCTACGCGTATTGTGGCTATGTATCTCGTTATTAAAGGGCTGTTTTAAATTTGTATGAGCTGAGAAATTTAAAATGTTTAGTATGGTGCTGGTGATATCATGCATAGGTATGACTTTAAAGGGAAGTATTTTGGTTTGCCTGTAAATATATCTTTTACATGTGTATCCCAAGGCAGACCGAAGATACTCCTCAAAGCTCTGTTTTGGAGAGAACCTGGATCTCTGAGATCAGTTTTTGTGTTGCAAAACCCCAAATACATGATAGATAAAATCAAGTGTGAGTGAATCAAGGCATAATAAATTGAAAGTAGAATAGGTTTAGGAAGTAAACCCCTAAGTCCATACAGAACTCCAGTTACAGGTACAATCTTGGATTTTACGTGGTCAAATTGATGGTTCCATGAAAGTTGGGAGTCTATCAATAACCCTAAATATTTAGTGACATGTACTCTGGACACGTACTCTGGATGGATATTTTTTTTATTTCCAAATAGAATATACGAAGTTTTTTTAACATTTAAGCTCAATTTATTAATTCTCAACCAATTCGCAAGGTGAGCGAGATCTCTTTGCATTGCATTCTCCAGTTCCCTCAATCGTAGGGCAGTTATAGAAGATGATAGTGTCATCAGCATATAATTGAAGCGTACCTTTTATGCCCCAAGTAGTGACATCGTACTTACAGCATTTAATTTTAACATTTTATTTTAAAATATCCTACCATCCGTTTCCGTACCCACACCAAAGAGTGCACAGGACTCTTGAATGTGTATCTTGATATTACGAGTATATTTCTGTGGTGTCTAGGAAAAGGGGCATGAGTCAGTCAGGCATAATTTTTACAATGCGACCGTTTTAATTGATTCTCTGCTAGTGCCTGTAAAGTTTTTTTGATATTTTTTTTTATGACTCTTCTTAAAGATGAGCCAAATAAGTTATTTAACCTAAAAATAATTTTTATAAAATCTTTAGAGACAAGCAGTGAATTAGTAAAGCAGAAACAGTAAAAATTATGTCTGACTGACTCATGCCCCTTTTCCTAGACACCACAGATTTTATGTGAAAATAACTTGATCAATTGAATGTGCACTTTATACGTATGTCGTGCACAATTGGAGGAATGGATCAGGCCAAGTAGATAGTCAGGGGGTAGATAGTCAGGGGTTTTTGATTTTAAATTTAGACCACACCATACTTACTTTTATCTGTATGATTTAAAAAAATTAAAAAATAAAATGTATTGATGTTGGGTTACTTAAATTAAGATTGTATGTAGAAATATACCCATTATAAACAATGTAAAATGTTTCTGTCGGCACGGGTTATCCCAGTGATGGGACATTATTATTATATAAATTTTTTAAAAAACACTATGTACACAAATAAATCAAATAAAATACGGGACCGAAAACTGTACAGTTTTTTGTTCATAAAAGTGTACAGTCTGTCAAAAGACACACTAAGTATGTATATTTTTAAAATGCGATCGTAAGTGACTATCGTATGATTCTATGCAGGAATTTGTTAATATAGCTAACAATGTAAATATGCAATTATTGTTTTATACGTTTTAAATTACATAAAAAAAAAAACATTAACTGTCAAACTGCCAAACGTTGCGCCGACTATTCAATATTGCATCCAGTTTTCGCTTTATAACGGACAGTTTGCAAACTGCACAAGAAGTTGTACAGTTTTCTGTCCCGTATAAAGTGTGCATTTTAGTGCCACTCCAACATTTCGGAAAACAATGGAAATCACCAGGAAAAAAGGCAAATCTTCATTATAATCGTCATTTAATGTAGTTGAATTATGCATTTATGAATTGTTTTAAAATATTTCTAAACACGCTCAACGTATTTAGTAAAACAATTGCAGAAGAAATTCACATAGTAGCAAACCAAAAAATCTTGTTGAATTTGGGCAAAATAGCATAATTAACTTTAGTAAATTAATAATTATTTATTATGTAATTTTTTTTTATACCTAATTTAATAATAAATAAAACATTTTGTAGACCCTGTAATCACTGCTTTTATTCCCAAGAGAGCAGTTTTTTTTATCTGCAAAAATTTAAAAAAAATTTAATTATTATTTATAGCTTTATTCTTTATTTGTCAAGTATTAATATCTCACCAAATTCCAATCAAAACAAGTCATTAATATTATTTTATTAATTTGTCAGTATCCATCATGACGGTTTTATTAATTATTTCTACACTTTGGTAGGCAAGAGACAATATTGGTTCAAGATGTTGAGTGATGATAATAGAGCTAAGATTTTTTAATTTCACTGTTAAATCGAAACATTGTTTTTTCAGCTCAGTTTCGAATTATAAAATACGCAGTACTTCATACTTTGAATAATATTGGGTACGATACTGATTAATAGCTTCGTGTTTGATAAATAAATCAAATTTATAGTTTTTGATTCAGTGCCAACTGCAGACAAACAAAAACGTTTTCCACTCTTTGTTCTATTTTCAGTTTATTTTAACAATTTCCGTTGCAGATTAAATTTTTTCTTTGTACCAAGCACACGGTGAAACGTAAAAATGACGAAACTGCAACTCTAAGTTACTTCTGAGTTTATTATCATAATATAGTCCTATAGGTTTCCGGGTTTCAAACTAGTTGCATTGTGTGTGGTTTCTTATAGGACTATATAATATGACATAAACTCAAATGAAACTCTTTTAATTATTGATCTATTTGCACACTACTTCTACCATATCCATTCCCAATGGTGCATAGATCACTGCATTAGTACACCAAGTGCAGTGAATCTTGATAATTTGTTACATAAAAGGCAGATGATCAGTCTTACGCTTCAGCGCCAGTCCAAGCCATATATATTTGTACACACAAATTATAAAATTTATATCGTGCCTTTTGATGAATTGTTTAAAAAATATATATTATCCCAATAAAAAAGTATAAAAAAGAGAGGATGTAGCAATTTATTCTTGTATGATAAGTTTAAAGGTGGTTACGTGCAATGCAGCATGCCCATCACTTTGATTTAAAAAAATAAGGTGATCGATAAAAGAACAAAATGCTGTATGGCATCAGTATTTCTAAGAAAGTGATCTCATAACTATATTTGACTTATTTTCACGTGACTCACAGGTTCGCAACCTTTTGTGGAGTGTGTAATTTTTTATTGCAAAAATGATTTGAGACCCTACAATTTTTATTACTTTAGGGACTTACTTGAATTATTTTTTTTATGAATAAAAAAATAATAGTGCGCAGTGTAGCGATGGGCGCTGGGTTCATAATAATTTAACCCTTTTACTGCATGAAATTTTTAAAACCGCAATTTTTTGTAATATTAGATATCAAAATTTACTGCAATTGGTATACCAATGCATTGCCTTAGGTAAAAGACAGTAGAAGTAGTAGTAAAATATATCAAACAAAGCATTTTAGAAAATCGTCTAAATTTGTAACACTGTGTGGTAAGGGTTGTGAATTTATAGATTACTATTTTTTCCTAAAGTTTTTTTTAAATGTTCACGTTTTAAGAAAACGTGCTAGTTTTTTTTATACAATTTTTACAAAATTGATTTAATCTATTTCCACCCTTAGTACGGTAACACTGGCATTTACATACATAATTTCATGAACTCATTTATAATACCGGTTCCGGTTATTTGCCAGAGACCAACAACTGGTTCGGTTTTTACCGACTATAACTAATAAAACGATTTGATTTTCTACCATCGGTTTTATTACCGATTACATATAAAGGAATTAACTTTTTTAAAACAGATAATATATTTTTTCGAATTCTAATTTTTAAGGGGTTTCAATAGTGATTTAAAAAAACCAGTTTGTTAATATGTATTTATATCCATTATGACAAGTCACGAATTAAATTTAATTTATGTAGTGTCCTAAATTATGGTATGATATGGGTTAAATGGGACGTTTTCAATCGGTTTATTTTATGATTTAAAAAAAAAAGTAATATTTACGAGGACCTGATTAAAATCAAGAGCTAAAACTCTCTCCCAATTAGGCGCTTCCATTTTCTATATTGTACGATACATAGGTAAGTATGTATACAATCCTATAGCAAGTTAAATACATTTTTCGAAACAAAATACCTCAAGAGCGATATTAAAATAAAATCATTATCATCAGATTCTTACCTTTATTATTATTTTTTTTTTTTTTATTTGATTAATTTAATAAGTCGAATTTAAAACCTGTGGTTCGTGCAGTAGAGTCTGATAAATACTTTTAAGAATACATGTATCTAGTTGAGTAGGTACTGTACCTACTTCAATCGTTTTTATGTAGCTGACCGGCACAGTTTTATGACAAAATCTTAAACCATTTAATTGGCACAATTATAAAATCCAATGATTTCATCTTCTAGAATATAATTATTATGGCTGAATTAGAGGCGTGGTTCAATAATTTGCATACAAATCACAACAGTCGGTATTTTATTATAACTCCTAACCATTGAATTACTCCCAACATAAAATGTTTTAATATTTCGTCGATCCTCTTAAATTATTATTGATGGACCTGAACTAGTTTAAATCATTTATCGAGCGCTCGTGCAGTCACTTCTTTATTTGATTAAAAAAGGAATTTGCATTTGCGTTTTTTATGGCCCACCTACCCAAATCGTCTCCTTAGAGTGTAAACCTGCTATCTGCAGTAGATATCATACTGCAGATTGTGCAGATAGCTGGATTACACTATTAGCAGACGAATTATTTTGATTTCGACGTTGCTCAGGTTGGTCACGCATACCAACCAAAAAAGGAGTAAAATTAGGAATTCCGATCAAATTATGTACAAATCTATTAGTTATCAAAAATCACATAATTCTAAAATTCGTTCTAACACGAGGTATTTCATTAAAAAGTTGCGTTTCAATTTTAGCGAAGGTGGTTTTAAAATAATAGTCATCAATAGCTTTGCAAGAAATAGGAAACGTGTTGAGGTAATAATAGGGTAGGATTTCAACTTAGGGATTAAAATCCGCAATTCCCTGACTCCGAACGCAGAAACACTATTTATTCATTTATACACGTCTAAGTAACTAACTAACCATCACGCCATTTCTCCGGAGGGGTAGCCAGAGAGGATAGAACGCCACACCACTCTGTCCTGGCATACTTCCCTTGCTTTATCCACATTCATACATCTTCGCATGCACGCACGTCGATTATTCCGACTATTATTATTCGTCTATTTTATCAATTATTTTTAATAAATAAATTGATTCTTTATAGAGGGTACATTTGAATAATATAGATACAAAATTAGTCAATTAGTAGATACATTACTATAGATTTTTTCTTAGGAACCTATGTACCTAAAAATTTTATCATGCCTACTTAAGTGGTAATTTTGCTTAGATATTTACAGTGCATAACCTTTTATCCTTATCTCTATAATATGAAAATTAACGTGTTCTTGGAAAAGGAAAGTTAGTAAAATTATTTTACACCAAGGTGATGATACATCATCAAATGAAATATTTTTAATCAACCGAATTGTTATGTTTTTTTGCAAAATCTAGCATTTAACATACCATCAACGTCATTGAATTTAGAATGTTAAATATTAATAAGAGCAGTTATCACGAGGAAATCGGCGATCCGGAATTGATATTTGTAGGCCTTTATAATTATCTCGTATTGATGCACTTTACTTTTTTCTGATTAAACTTTTAGCATATTTTTATGGGGTAATTACAATTTGCGATTTGAAATGTGTATTACTTGCACGTTTCTTTAGCCGCTAGAGAAAAATAACTACTAGGAAACCTTGAATAATGGTAACAGTTGTTACGGCATATTAATGTGACCCAAGCTGAGTTTACACGGGGTAATAATATTATATAGGCGCACAAAATGATCAAGATTCGCAGCACTTGGTGTATCTACCAATGCAGTGCCCTATGCACCATAAAGTGCAGTAATGGGGTAAGTAAGAATAGTAGTTAGTAGGAGGCGCATTGGGCAATCTTCGCTGAAAATTTTAGAGTGTATTTCTCCGGCTTTATCGAACTTTAGATGTTTACAAAAATATTAAAGATTGTATTGTATAATTACTACACTGCTTTCCCTTATGGCGCATTAGGGCGCATAGCATGCATTAGTTAATGGATTTACATACCAATGTTTCAGTGTTCCTGTTAACAACAACAGTTAAATAGGTAAATAGTTTTAAATTGTTACTGCAATTTTTATGCACTCGTATAAGTTTGGCGTTAAAAAAGGTTAACATGTTTGTGAAAAAAATTTGGAATTAAAAAAGTCAATCAAAAAGAGGAGTGTGTCTATTAAAATTTTTATGACACGTGGGATTAAAGTCGGATTTCTATTTGTGTGACGTGTCGTGTCGTAACGCGTCGTATCGATTTCATACATTTCGTACGGTGGGTCGAAAGTACCATTATGAAAATTAATTACCCGGAAGTTCAATGCTCAATTCCAGGAAAATGGGTAATTAATTAGGAAATTTGACCTTTTTGACACTCGCTGTTTACGTGAAAGTCAGCTATCACGTCAGACCACATCACGATACGACAAGTCAGACAATTAATTATAAATCCACCTTTCTTCTTCTTTCGCCACGTTCGCTTGTGGAGCACGTGGACATCACCAGATCCCTCCCGGAGACCCTATCGCCGGCAAGCCCTCTCGCCTCCTCCCACGTTTAGGCCCGCATCCATCAGCTCCGCCGAGTACATCCGGAAAGACGGTCATCGACGGTCTACAAGGACGGACGGCGGGATCCAGCTTAGGATTCGATTGATAATTAAAAATTAATTCACACTTTCGATTAAAAATAAATTTGCCTAACGATTTTTTTAAAAGTACCTTTGTCTAAAAAACTTTAAAAATTTTATAATTGAAAAGTCCCTCAATTTTCCATTGCATTTTCAGGTACCTGAAATATTGTTACTTTCTTGAAAGATTTCGAAATTTAGTTTTACTAAAACTAAAATCTGAAATGTGTCCTGTTATTAGTGCTGCTTAAAAATACCAATATAGGCATGTAATTATATAAATTAACACAATTAAAAAGTGGAGTTTTAGAAGTAAAGGCTTGAATAAATATGTAGTCATTAGCAAATGCTAGTTTTAGATCGGGAAATTTCCTAAATATGGAGAGAGCTCTTCGTTATTTCCCATTACCTGTTCTGAAAATTTGGCTTTTTTTTTAGCACCAATCTAAAAAAGCATCATGATAATATGATCATCTGCGCTCAACGAACGTTTCATTCTTCAGCCTAATTCGATATCAGTCAGTTGATTCGTAATTAAGTTTACTACCTACGAGGATCCATACTAAATTTGATCATTTCACTGCACTGGATTGTCAAATTGCATCTAACTTCTATCTTACCATTTAAAATTTTCTTCTTTTAAATTGTTTTTTCGCTTTCATAAAATTTCGTACCTATTTTTCTCATTTGACAGCTTTTGAGGCATAATTAATTACTACGCAAGACATCGCTAAAATGAATTTACTTTTTTTAGCTGGAGGCTGTTAACAATAGAAAAAACAATACCAAATTTAAGGAAATTGCATAAATTTCATACTATGTGTATGTATTTTTTCCTTAAATTTTTCTATAGACCAAATTCTAAAACGTCTTAAGTAAAGCTGAAAATATCAATAAAATATTTAGGTATGTAAAATATTAAATCCATGTACCGACATAGTTATCTATTAGCCTTCAATGTGTTTTCAAACCTATTTTCCTTATTTTTTCCTTAATCCAAACCTAATAGTGCGTGAGAAATCCAAGTATAGTAGTATATCTTGTTTTTTTTTTATTACATAAATGTAAGATGATCAATCTTACGCTTCAGAAAATCCAAGTTAGTGGTATATCTTACATAAATGTAAAATGATCATCTTTTCAGCGCCAGTTCAGGATGACAGATTTTAATAGAGATCATTTTTAACATTATTTTTCATTAATGTTCAAGAGCCATTGCACTTGGTGTACCAATGCAGTGCCCTATGCACCATTGGATTCGGATAAGGGAAAGAAGTAGTAACGGTAGTAATATTATTTTTTGCACTATTTATTTGATTGTGGCAAACTTTTAGGTGATGAAAGATTCAAATTCATAAGTTGTTAAGCACAACTCGAAAGGCCATAGATACAACTCATTAATAAATCTGATTATAACATATATTTATATTATACGTACTTACATAATATAGGTAGGTATTATTAAAATATAATGAATCTGGTGTGATTTTATGTATGTTCAACATGACTGACCATCTACACCATTAAAATCTATTGAATGAGAGACGATCTCAGACTAATTGAAACGGCATTGATAGTGCAGAATGTATAATTACAATAAATCAAATCACGATTTATGGTACTAGGTACTCATTGCAAGTAATTCTCATTTTCATTTTGCAACGGAAAGATAAGAATCAAATCGTGTTACAGATGAAATCTTTAAGATAGTTTAGTGATGCGCGATTGAATAGGTAAGGTTTTCAACTAGATTTTTCCATTTAGAAACAGTGTGTTAAATATCTTTTCATAAATCTATTTCCAACTTTGGTTCCACAAATGAGAGATTTTGTGATGTTACAACTACTATTTTCCCTTATCCGCACCTAATGGTGCATTGGTAAACCAAGTTTAGTGTATCTTGATATTTTTTTATTAGGTAGATGAAGGTAGGATGATCAGTCCTACTCTTCAGCACCAGTCCAAGGTATCACATATGAAATATTAATACGAAAATCACCATGTTACTTTAAAAAAAATACTTTACAGTTTCAGAATACGTGCTTGGGGCACTTAACCTATAATGATGTACAGCGCCCTTGAGGTGATTTATCACGAAAACGTCGATTTATAAATCACCGTATTTTTTTTATTCCTACTTAACTATAACTGTATGTTACGAGTACCTACCCTACAGCATCATCATCGTACATTTTGTTTTATTTATTAAGGATTTTAACAGCTATTACAATGATAATTATCTTATAACAATTTAATAATTCTAAAGCCAATTTTGTTAAGTTTTGAAATTTTTTAGATGGTAACTTTGAATTTCGTGCACGCACCATCAAAGTAAAGTTAGCTTTTGTGATATGACGTATAGATGGCAATATTGTCGCGCTTTCTTAGTTGCTGCTCTGATCGCTAGATGGCAGTTTAAATGTTTATTTTTCATTATTTCGAAACCCTGCAAGACTAAATTTAACAAAAACGATATACCTAATAATATTATAATAATGGCAATCCAACGCACTACCGCTATACCATTAGGCAGACATTTTGAATTATTGTTTGGGACATTTTATTTCAGCTTTATAATGTTAACTTTAATTTTTTACTTTTGTCTAGAATATTTAAATTCTATCTATTATTCACTATATTTTCAGTAAGTATGTCCAAGTTTGGTGTATACTACAGAGGATGGAAATGAACTTTAGATACTGAACTCGACCATTTTTTCATTTATGTATATTTATGGCATGGCATAAAGATTAACAAGTTGACAAAGATAAAAAAATTGAAAATATAGTTTAATCCGAAGTAGTTTTAGAAAACTAAAACTATTTATTTTGACTTACGCGGTATTGTATGCTGTAGACATGCATAGTTTTCTTTTCCTTCTTAGTTGCACCAATACCACTTCATATCATGGTGAGAATATTATGTCATTAAGAATAATCCATTTTAAAAACTGATTACTCATAAATTTAATATGCCAATGTAAAATAATAAGAAATACATTCATAAGATTAAATATTTTGTTTACTTAAGTCAGTATTACTCTTCATCCATTGGAGTTGCTTGCGCTTTCTCTTGCCTAGCTGCTTGTTTCTTTTCTTTCCGTTTCAACTTCTTTTCTTCTGGGGTCCTCTTGAGCCCCTTCATCTTTTCTTGTTTGCAGTTTAGATACATCTTGCCTGCCAAGATGGATGCGACCATGCTGTGAACCAAATGTATCCTTGGAAATGTTCTTCTTGACTCCTGTTTTGAGTTCTTTAGGCTTACGGCACGCTTGGGACATGAGATCTTCGGAAGCGAGCTTTGTGCGTCGGAGGGTGAAATCGATTGATGGACCTGTTAAATATTTTTAAAAATATATAAAAAAAAAATTGCAAACGCTAACTTTAAAAACATTATACTATCAAGGTGAATAAAAATCAGGATAATTAAACAATTGGTAAACTGTATTCAAAATATAATTATAAAACAATTTGCCCAAATGTCATATGGGGCTTCTTATATCAGAAATATCAATAGCCATACAATTTACAGGAAGATATTTATCTCCATGCTTATAAATACACTGAATTAATTTTAATACAGATTTACAGGGGCATTTCTTAGATTTTGTTTTAAAGATGTGTGTCTTAAATGTGTAAACATAAGATTTTTCATGTTTTTATTTCTTTTATCAAATTTAAATATCTTTCATCTAAGTTTATATTCCAAGACTTACCAATTTCGAAAAGTTCTACACGAGGAGTTCGTTGGCCACTCTTTTTAAGGAGAGCTTTGTATGACCTTAAAAATATTTTGGAATCTTGGGTCGCTGTGAAACTCATAACATGCTCCAGGCCTTGAAGTCTTATAACGCTGGCCTAAAAGTTAAAATTTATCAATAGCATCAAGCATCCTAGTATCAAACCCTGTGTTAAGAGTAATGTGTGCTATATGCACAAACAATATGGATTTGTAAAAAAATATTGCAAACTAATTATTTACTTGCTATATTATAAATAAATGAAATACCTTTTCCCACTGAAAGAAATCAATAAAGAGGGATTTAAGGCGGATGAGGTCTTGACTCTGTTCCCAGGCGGGTCCATTGAAGACGAGACAGGGTTTAGTAAAGGCGGCGATCTTTTCCACTTTGAAGTCGACTAACTTCTGAAAGTCATCTACTCCGAGTTCAATCATATCCAGTATTGAGAAATCAAAAGTTCTTCCGAGAATCAGATTATGCGGACGCTTTTTACTGTGAGATGCGACGGAAAATAAAGCGGCATTTTTTGATCGAGAGAACCTTAAAAAACACATTTATTTATTAGACAGGTAAATGTCAGTTAGTAAATTATTTTCCAAAAGAAAGAAAAAAAATAATCTGTATTATTTCAATGTTTGACTTGCCATAATAAATATGTATTTTTTTAAAATATAATTTATAGCAGGTAGGTAAACATTGAAAATAATAATAATAATTACATGTTTTCGTGAAATAAATGCTTGAACTATTAGACATATTTACATATTTTAAATGCAACGAAGGAATGTAAAAGTAAAATAATCATATGAAGTACAGTTACATACTTTTCAAGTAGGGAACCATCTTCAAATGGAGTAATATCATTTTTACGCCTAAACATTACTGCATTGGGTTTCTTCAATGTGTAAAGATCCTTTAATATTCCTTTGGTTATTTCTGAACTTCTCCTCCCTTGCAACATAAAGCATTGTTTCGCATCTTCTATAACTTTAGGTTCTAAAGAAAGGAGGGCTTTTTTTCCTTTTCTTGTTGAGGCTTTCCTGTTAACAAAAACAAACAACATAAAACATAGTACATCAACAATATTACCAGATATTCTAAAATATTATAATGTGGGAATAAGATATGCCGTACGTTAAAGTATGAAAAAAAATCGATGTCTACATAGTATTGTAAAATCTTGTTTATTTACCTCACTCTTTGCATGAAAGGCATTTTACGGATCTTTTTCTATCGAAATATAAATTATCAAACACAAGTATACTGCTAACAGTGACTAAACACTAAAGTTTTGATTAGAGAAGTTGCATTCAGAAAAACAAACTTAACCTAAAACTTCAGTCAGAGTGGTGACAGAAAATGACACGTGAGAAATAACCATAGAGAACGTCATAGATATCTTTGAAAACGGTCGTATTGCCATACTTTGTGATAAAATTGTATTTCTTTGCGAAGTAGAAAGGTAAGTACTATATATTTTTTGTAAACTGAAAATAGGATTTATCGCAGAAGGGACAGAGTAACAAAATAAATTACGCCTAAGCAATAGGTATGATGATGATGATGAATATAAAATACAGAATTTTTCATAATAACAAGTACGAAACATAATTTCTGTTCCTTTGGAGTTCGTTCATTTTTTTTTACCATGCAAACAATCTCAAAAATAATTAATTGCATTATTTTATTTAAAAAAAAATTAATTGGAAAAAATATATTGGGAATTATTCATTCCCCATCATACAAATCAATATCGTATAGGTACCTTGGTACCTACATATTTATGTACGATTAAAAATACTTAGATACATTGTTATTTGCGGTTTATAGATTTGATGGAGACACTTACACATGCAACAACCAACATAATTTAGACTACAATTTATTATACCTACCAACAATTATAAATAATTTGTATTGGATACCCACTGAAATTCATTTTCATTCATTCGTAATTGCGATTAAAATAATTATGTTAAGATAAAAATTTGGTTGGTTCATGTGTCTCGGTTCTCGTGTCCACAACGGATGGACCCTACAATATGTATTTTAAAAAACAGTGTAACAGGAAAAAATTATATTTCATGCGGGGAATTTCTTTTTTGGTCAAATCTTATTACTTTCTCTAGTACTTCGTTTCCACATTTCATTGGCTTTGGAAAAACCATTTTTTTTTAAACACTTACTTGTAAAACATTTTCAAATAAATTATTTAACATTGCACACACAGTAGTTGAATAAAATATAGATACTAGTAGGTATATACAGTCCACCTCGTGGTGTAGTGGATAGTGAATTGGGCTACCATCGAAGTCACGGATTCGATGCCCGACGGATTTCATATATTACAAAAATATTAATTTATTGCATGTGATTTTTGCACATAAAAATATTCACATGTCACAAATATATACATAATTCCTATCTAGGACTGGCGCTTAAGCGTAATCTTGCCTTCTTGTAATAAATGACCAACTATTACAGCACTCCGTGTACCAATGCAGTGCCTTCAGCACCATAAGGATAGTAAAGAAGTACTTAGCAAGAAGAGGATAGAACAAAAGCGTTCGATTGACGAAAGAATAAGGTATTACTAGGTACTAAAATTATGAAGGTCGGTATATGAGATTTTTGAATTTTTTTTTTTACATTTCATTATATTTCTTAAAATGTCGTAGGTACATTAAATATACTCATTATAAAAAATATACTCTATTATTAACATAACATATTCATATCTTTATCTAATACAATTATATTAATTACAGTAATAATTTACATGCCTCATGGTGTAACAAAAACTCGTAGTACACACACAAAATTGGTGAATCTACATCACATTGGTAGTCGAATGTGTAAAAACGTTGACTTTTGATCTGAGCTTAAAAAAAAAAAAAATTTTTCCAAAAAAATTTAAAAAAATTTATTTTGTACTACCCCAGATTTTGTAAAAAATTTAATTAAAAATGTTTTTTATTTATTTTATTTTTGGTAGTTTAATGTAATAAAACAAAAAAACCCCCCCCCCCCCCCCCCCCCCCCTTTACACCCCCCCCAAAAATTTTTCCCCAAACCTTTTTTTTGATTCTGGGTTTTTTTAAAAATTTTTTTTTATCTTTATTTCAATATTGGTTTTATAAAACTTTTTAAAAAAAATTTTTTAATTTCCTTCCCTTTTTTACATTGTTTTTTGTTTTTGTAATTTAAAATTTTGTTATTTTTCTTTAAAAAATCCCTTTTCCAATTTTCTTTTAATAGTATTTTTTTAATTGTTTTATTAAAAAAGGTTTTAAAACTTTTTTTCTTTCTAATCAAAAATTTTTTTTTCCCACCCAAAATTTTCCCCCCGTTTATCTTTATATTTTTTTTAAAAAACCCAAAAAAAAAATTTTCCCCTAGGGGAAATTTTTAAAAAAAAAAAACCCCCCCCTTTTTTTCCCCCCCCCAAACAAATTTATTTTAAAAAAAAAGAAATTTTTTTTTTTTATTTTTTTTTTAAAAAATTAAAAAAAAAGAAAAAAATTTTAAGAAAATTTTTTTAAAATTTTTATTTAGATTTAAAAAAATTGAAAAAATTCATTTTCAAGGGAAAAATTTTTTTTTAAAATTTTTCCCCATTTTTTTATTTAATTTTTTCCTTTGAATTTTTTAAATGGCTTAATTTCACGGGGTTTGTGTTTTTAAAAAAAATTATTTAAAAAAATTTACCCTTT